>PITA01005832.1:0-106455 GCA_004023965.1 Spilogale gracilis
AAAGGAGACAAAAGCGAAAATGAACTTCTGGGACTTCATCAAAATAAAAAGTTTCTGTACAGCAAAGGAAACAATCAACAAAACAAAGAGGCAACCCACAGAATGGGAGAAGATATTTGCAAATGACACTACAGACAAAGGGCTGGTATCCAAGATCTATAAAGAACTACTCAAACTCAACACCCAAAAAGAAGATGAATACATCAAAAAATGGGCAAGAGACATGAAGAGGCACTTCTCTATTTACATCAAATTCCAAACTATACAGAATTTATCTTATTTATATAGACAGATTTTATAATCTTTTAAATTCATTTCTTTAAATTTAATTGCATTGAGGCTAGATCATAATATATTGTTACAAGATTCTTTTAAATTTATTTGAATTTACTCTTTGATTTAGTTTAAGGGTGGATCTGCAAATATAATGTATCCTTTAATTGAACGCATGATCTAGTTGGTTAGGCAAAGAATTGTATAAATATGTTAGTTCTATCTCTCTTACCATGTATCTATCTTTATGTGTTTATGAAAATCTTTTAAATTTTACTCTTAAATTTACTACTTTTATCAAATTTTGCTCCAGTCTTTGGCTTCCTAGAGAAATAAATTGAAATCTCCTTTATTTGCAGATTTTGTTGGTTTATATTGCTTTGACTTTTTAAAAAAAATATTAACATATAATGTATTATTTGCTTCAGGGGTACAGGTCTGTGAATCATCAGTCTTACACAATACACAGCACTCACCATAGCACATACTTTCCTCAATGTCCATAACCCAGGAATCCCATCCCTCCCACCCTACCCCCCCAGCAGTCCTCAGTTTGTTTCCTGAGATTAAGATTCTCTTATGGTTTGTCTCCCTCTCCAGTCCCATCTTGTTTCATTTTTTTTTCCCTCCCTACCCCTCACGACCTCCCCACCCTGTCTCTCAAATTCTTCATATCTGAGAGATCATATGGCAATTGTCTTTCTCTGATTGACTTATTTCACTTAGCATAATACCCTCTAGTTCCATCCATGTCGTTGCAAATGGCAAGATTTTGGGTTTTGATGGCTGCATAGTATTCCATTGTGTGTGTGTAAGTGTGTGTGTGTGTGTGTGTGTGTATGCACAATGCATAACCATTATATGGATATATATGGATATATATATATATAATATCCATTGTATATGTATATATATCGTGTATATATATATATATATGCACAGCTTTGACTTTTTTGATTTTTATTTTTGAAGCTATCTCTTAGATGCAAAAAGTTGGTGATTCTTATATTCTTCTTTTTTTTTTTTAAAGATTTTTATTTATTTATTTGACAGAGAGAAACACAGCAAGAGAGGGGACACAAGTAGAGGGACTGAGAGAGGGAGAAGCAGGCTTCCCGCTGAGCAGGAAGCCTGATGTGGGGCTTGATCCCGGGACTCCAGGATCATGACCTGAGCCGAAAGCAGTAAAGCAGTCACTTAACCAACTAAGCCACCCAGGCGCCCTGATTCTTATATCTTCTTGGTGAATATTTTCTCTAGGTACTACTCTATTTCTATTAAAGCTTATTGACTTAAATTTTTTATCTGTCATTACTTCTACTATGGCAGCTTTCATTTGGCAATTTCTTGGCATATACTTTTCAATTAACTTATTTTTAGACTTTCTATCTGCCTTAGGAATGTTTAAAACAGCCTATTATTTCACTATTTTAACAAAAAAATGAACATTATCCTTCAATAGATTATTTTTATCTTGTTGGTTTTATTGTGCTTGCCAATATATTTTGTCTCCTTTACAGTGCCATATTGTTTGTTTTTGCTTGACGCAATAACCCTTTTAACCCTTTTTAAATCACTGCTGCCTTTTCCTGCAGTGCTCCTCACCAAGGTGTCCCTCCCTATAAGACTGTACTTTCTAGTTCTACTAATGTCACTTTTACCAAATGACTTGATTTGTCCAGTAAAATTTGATTGAAAGTAACTCTTGTAAACTCTGATCAAATCACTGTGGGCCAGATTGTGATTTGCTTTGAGCTCAATCTTCCCTATCACAAGACCGGAGATACCCAGATAGGAGCTCCTCCATCAGCCTGACTCACAGAGTGTATGGAGTCAAGCTAAGGTCAACCTATAGGAAACACTTAGTGGAAGCAAAGAGATTTGGGGGTCATATTCTAGCATTGTACTTCTTGAAATTGACTAAAATAATGATCCTATCATTCACTCTCTTCCCATCCTTTCCATCCTTCACTTGGTCAATGCTTAAATAGATAAGCTTTTCTATTTTCCCTTTTCTTTTCCTCTACAATTGGGAAGCTTCACATTACAACTCTTCCAAGAGTTGTCCTTACGTTTTTCAGCCCACAAGAAACGTAGCAAGCATTAAGTAACTATTGATCACTCCTCCTCCACAACTGTGGTATTCTGGACTCGATTTTTTTTTTTTTAAGATTTTATTTATTTGACAGAGAGAAACATAGCCAGAGAGGGAACACAAGCAGGTGGAGTGAGAGAGGGAGAAGCAAGCTTCCCGCCTAGCAGGGAGCCTGATGTGGGGCTCGATCCCGGGTCTCCAGGATCATGACCTGAGCCGAAGGCAGTCGCCTAACCAACTGAGCCATCCAGGCGCCCCAAGACTCGATTTTTTTTCTAAATTTTACCTTTATATGCAAGTCTTTATATTCTTTTTTTTTTATGGCCAATAATTTATTAAGCTTACCAATATATTGAATTCATTTGTATGGAAGGTCTATTGTTTTCACTTTTGATTACTTTCTCCCTCTGGTTTGCTGTTCCTTGTCTAATAATTTTGTGGCTGTTTGGATGTTGCCTCTGGTCTCCCATGTAAAACAAAAGTCTTATAATAAGAGTTTGCGGTTCCTGTCTCCATGCTGATATTAGAAATATTGAAGTACTGGTCCAGAGGCAGCAAGTAGCTTTGCCCAGGTCCTGAAGAACAGGTTGTGTCTTTGTCTTCCTACTCATTAAGCCTGCGTTCCCTCATGAACCCCAACCCCAAGATGAGGGCTATATGCATTTCCCAGCTGGAGCCCCTGCAAACACTCTGCTTGGTCCTATATTTTGCATTTGGAACAAACACCTCAAGCCTTGTAATTAGTCAGAGAAAAGGGCTGTTTTTCACTTGTAAAATACCCTACCCCAGCCCCAACCAAACTTAAAGCTAAGAAGAGAAACTTGCTCTAATTTGCACAAAGTACCTGTATAGCTCAATGGAAACTAGTTTCCACTTCTATTAGCAATTTTCATTCCTTTTACTCCTCAAGAGCTCCACTGCCAGCTGCCACTCTCTGCAGCTCCATTCATCTCTTTGGATTTTTTGTCCTTGGAAATATAAATCTTTTAAAGTCTCGCTTTGGTTGTTAAGTTTTCTCTTTGTGAATGCTACCTGCCATTCAAATGTGTTTACAGCAGAGTAGCTCTTCAAAGAATAGACTTGCCAGGATCATAATGAACGATATTTGAATTATCTCATAATTCCTCTTAAAAGCAATACTCCCACCTTCTCTCTGATTCGATGTCCTCACCCTCCTCCTTTGTGAAACATCAATTCAACGCACATGAGAAAGGAGCCTTGACATTCTTGTACTTTTTATTTTGTACATTTAGCTATCTTTGGTTTAGCCAGATTTTAATAGGACTTTTTCTAAACCAAGGTGACTACTAGTTTTGCCTGGGAAAGGGTTGGATTCTGGTCCTGTAAAATAGAGAATGACAGCTCCAAATCCAGTTAATTTTATCCAGTTAGTTTTATCCACCAAGCATAACCAGGACTCCTTTCGTCTGTCCTAAATTAACTAGACCAACACCTCTATGCAGTATAAGTATGCATTTTCTTCCAAAGAAAACATAAACTTCTTTTCATTTGTTTGTTTGTTTGTTTGCTTATAAATCACTAATTTCTTACATGAGGAAAGTCACTAACTCTAATTGGCATTCCCAGTTTCTCTCTCTTCCCCTATGCCACTCTACATAGCGCGTGTGTGTGTGTGTGTGTGTGTGTGTGTGTGTGTGTGTGAAAAGAATACTGGCATTATTGTGGCTGAGGGAGTATTTCCTTCCTTCAGGGTCTGCTTTTATGTCCAGGCCCTATACCATCTAAGAGTGTCTTGGGATGACCTCTTTGAGGCAGATGGCATGGTCCCCAAATAACTCTTGCAGTACTGAGGATATTTGATGACTCAGTGCTTACTGCCCTCTCTCCATGTGGTCCATATCTCTTCAAAACGGATAAGGAAACTAGTGTGTGCACAACGTGACTATCCATCGCTCCCATCGTTCTATCTGTAATAAGTCCCATCTTTTAAATTCCTCTATTGTTTTCTTCTTCTCCATTCATTTAGTTAGACACTGCTGTGACTCCTATATTCCCAAACTCTTAACAGGTATTATTTCATTTGCCTGTTCTAATTAGGCTTAATACAAGCTCAACGCTTGGCTTTTGGGGATATCTGGGAAAGACAAATCAAAGCGTTTCTTAAAAACCTTACTTTTGGTGACTCACATCTGATCTGACTTCTGATGCCTGCTATGGGAGATCCTCTGTCCTGACTTGTCCCTCTAGCTTGCCATGTGTCAGTGCTGAAAATCCCATTCCCTATTAGGAAAGAAGGGTCTCCTATTTCAGAAGGATGGAAATAGTCCAGCTTGAACCAGGATAAAATTGTTCTCTGCTAATACCACACTTGGAGCAAGAGTATAACTAATTTGACATTTGGCACTTTCCACAAATTAAAAATGAATTCCTACAGTCATGGAAAACCCAGCGCTTCACAGGTGAGATTAATAGCTTTCCTGTGTATTTATATCAAATTTATTAGTAGTAGGCTTATAATACATGACTTTTGACATTGTTATAAAAATAAAAGGAAAAGGCGATTGTGTGTATTAGTTTTCTATTGCTGTATAACAAATTACCACAAACATAGCAGCTTTTAAAAAATTATCCAGTCATTCTCTCAGAGTTTGACAGCTCAGAATGCTGTGTGGGACTGGCTGGCTTCTCTGCTGAGGTTCTTACATGGCTGAAATTAAGATGTCCTCTAAGTTGGGCTTTGATACTAAGGTTTTGGAGAAAAATTCATGTAGAAGCTCATTCAGGTTTTTGACAGAATCTACATCCTTGTAGTATACATCTGAGGTCCCCATTGTCTTGCTAGCTGTCAACTGTGGATCTCTCTCTTCTCCTAGAGACTATACCTATTCCTTCTTATATGCTTTCCTTAATCTTCAAACCAGAAACAGAGTATTCCTGTCCTTTTCACTCTTGGAATCTTCCTGACTTCCTCTCCTGCTACGAGCAGGAGGAGGTTCTGTCTTTAAATGGCTCAGGTGATTAGATTAGGTTCACCAAGATAATTTCCTTTGGCATAAAAAAATAAAATCTTCACGGGAGTGACACTGGGGAGAAAATGTCATAAAAGCCATCTTAAATTCTACCTGACACAGAATGCATTCATTTTGAAAGTGTAAATTCATTGAATACACCCTCTATGTATTATATTCCAGTTCTCATGTTAAAGACTCAGGATTGGAAGATGAATGAGATGATGAAAGTGTGTCACAAAGGATTATGATTAACCAACTTCTGTGAATAAAGGTCGAATTAAGAAGATTAAAAATAGGGATGCTGGATGGCTCCGTCACCTGGGCAACTGACTCTTGATCCTGAGATCAAGACCCACACGGGAATTCATGCTGGAAGTGAAGCCTACTAGAGATTCTTTCTTCCCTCTACCCCTCCCCCATAAAAAAGGATTAAAAAAAAATCCAGTTTTCATTTTTCTTGGATATATGCCCCAAAGTGGCATTAATGGATCATAGGATAGATTTGTTTTTAACTTTTTGAGGAAACTCTGTACTGTTTTCTACAGTGGCAACACCAACTTGTACTCCCTCCAGTAATGCAAAATGGTCCCTTTCTCCCACATCTATGCTAACACTTGTTACCTCTTATTATTTTGATGATAGTCATCCTAAAAGGTATGAGGTATAAGGTGATAGCTTCACCCTTATATTCACTGCAGCATTAGTCACAATAACCAAGATATAGAACAACTCAAGTGTCTATTAATGGATGAATGGGCATAGAAGATTTGGTATGTCTCTAAAATGGAATATTATTTAGCCATAAAAAGGGACTTTCTGTCATTTGCAACAATGTAGATGGACCTTGAGAGCCTTATGCTAAGTAACATAGACAGAAAGACAACTATTGCATGATATCACTTATAGGTGGAATACAAAAAAGCCAAACTCATAGAAACAGACTAGACTGGTGGTTACCAGGAGGTGGGGTGCTGTGGAAATAGGGAGAAGTTAATCAAAGAGTACAAACTTCCAGTTATAAGATAAATAAGTTCTAAGGGTCCAATGTATAGCATGGGGATCATAGTTAATAATATGTATTATAGGGGTACCTGGGTGGCTCAGTCATTAAGCATCTGCCTTCAGCTCAGGTCATGATCCCGGGCCAGGATCGAGCCCTGGATCGGGGTCCCTGCTCAGGGGAAGCCTGCTTCTCCCTCTCTCACTCCCCCTGCTTGTGTTCCCTCTTTAGCTGTGTTTCTCTCTGTCAAATAAATAAATAAAATCTTTAAAAATAATAATAATAATGTGTATTATATACTCAAAAGTTGTTAAGAGGATATATTTTAAATGTTCTTAACATAAAAAAGAAATGACTGTGTAACATAACACAGCTGTTAGCTAATGCTATTGTGGTAATCATTTTGCAATATATATCAAATCATCTCAGTTGTATAACTCAAATAACATTATATGTCAATTACATCTCAATAAAACTGGAAAGAATTTAAAAAAATAGATTAGTAAAATAAAGATGTATTATCAAAGGTCTTTAGCTTAAACGAAGAGAATGTAAATAGTGTCATGTGATAGCATTTGCAGGTGCCATGGGAGTATTAAGTGCCAGATTCTAGGGAGCTTAAAAGAGGAGTGGTCCATTCTACCAAGGAAAACATCAGAAGTTTCTCAAAGAAGAACACATGCAGCTGTTTTTGAATGACAAGTAAGTCATTATGAAGTTTGCAAAGTAGCAAGGACATTCTATGACAGGGAATCTGCATAAGCAAGTCAGAGGTAAGGCATATATTGACCTGTTTGCAGAAACTAATGAGCCATACAAATGAAGTGAAGATGATATAATAATTTACTCACATTGCTGTTGGAGCCTTCATGAATAATAACCCACACTTTGATAAAGAACAATGATGTAGATAGAAGGTCATTTATTGGCATGGCATTTCTTGTCTCAAAATCCATTAGGGGCCTAATATTTCTTTTAATAGCAATTCTAAACCCTTTTTATTTATTTATTCATTCATTTGTTTGTTTGTTTTTTTGACAAAGAAGTAGAGGGAACACAAGTAGGCAGAGCAGCAGGCAGAAGGAGAGAGAGAAGCAGACTCTCTGCTGGGCAGGGAGCTCGATATAAGGCTCTCGATCCCAGCACCCCGGGATCATGACCTGAGCTGAAGGCAACCGCTTAACAGACTGAGCCACCCAGGTGCCCCTAAACCTTTTTTGTTGTTGTTAACAAACAAAATATTTAGGTAAGCCTGGGTGGCTCTGTTGTTAGTGCTTACCTTTGGCTCAGGACATGATCCTGGGGACCTGGGATCGAGCCCCACATTGGGTTCCCTGCTCAGTAGGAAGCCTGCTTCTCTCTCTCTCACTCCCCCTGCTTGTGTTCCCTCTCTGGTTGTGTTTCTCTCTGTCAAATAAATAAATAAAAATCTTTAAAAAATTTAATAATAAACCCCATTGTTTTAACCCAAATCAGAACATTTAGATTTTTATCTGTCAATACAATATTCCATTTTCTAACTGGTGTAATTTTCTGTTCCACGAAGACTTGTTTCCCCACCTCATCTTACACTGTCTCAAGCTTTCTCTGTCTTAAAGTACCTAGTCTGCTCACCAATTCTTACTCAACTTTTGCTCCTTATGGCATAATTCAAATTTCTACTGTCTGAAGCCTTCCTAGCCTTCATTGATTTGGCCATTTTTCAAATTTTCTCCCCATGAAATTTCTATTGGACATAATTAGCACTTAAATAGATTCTGATTTAAAGATTTTATTTTTAGAGCGATTTTAGATTCTCAGCAAAACTGAACAGCATGTACAGAGAGAGCCACATACCACTTTCCCACACGTACATAGCTGCCCTCACCGTCAGCATGCCCCACCTGAGTGGTACACTGATGACAATTGATAAACCTACACGGACATATCATTATTGAAGTCTAGAGTTCACATTAAGGTTCATTTTTAGTGTTGTTCATTGTGTGGGTCTGGACAAATGTAGAATTGTGCTTAAAATGTACATAAAAGGGTCTGAACTCCCAATCCACAATTGATGGTATAATTTGGGTGTTTATATGCGCTCTTATGACATTTAGTTCCAATATCCAGTTTCAGCCAAATTACTAATCCTGTCTCTGGCTTTCATATGGATTGTCTGCTTTGCATAAAATGTCACTAATCTATTTATTTTCTGAGTACCACAGCAAGTTTTTGCTGTTGCTTTTAAGATTTTTATTTATTTATTTGACAGAGAGAGAGAAAAAGAAGGAGAGAGCACAAGCAGGGGGAGCAGCAGAGGGAGAGGGAGAAGCAGGCTTTCCCCTGAGCGGGGAACCAAATGCAGGCCTCAATACCAGGGCCCTAGGATCATGACCTGAGCCCAAGATAGACGCTTAACCCACTGAGCCACCCAGGGTGCACTTGTTTTGTTTTTAATTCTGGGTAGATGGAGAAGATACTACATGTATAAATTATCGTCTGCAAGTTAGATGTTAGTAACACAGATTTTTCAAGTCACTGCTACTAAAGATTATGCCACTTGGAGTTCCACATCCCCACCTTCTTCCCTTTTTGGCTCTCTCCCCCCACAGGCCTTTTGAAACAGCACCTGTACCTTATTATTCAGAGTATGTCAGTTCTTGCTGGCGTCACACCCTCCTCATCTTGTGGGCAGCCCAGCGCCATGTACCAACCAAGCTCTGTTACCTGTGTTTATTTCAGCCAGCAGAGCCCTCTGCCCCCTACTAGCTCACCAAATCCTCCCAACATAAAAATTACTGCTTTGCTGCACCTTAGGTCAGGTCACATTCTTAGACAGGACCTCTCCAATTTATCCTGTGTGAGCCAAAGGGAGGTAGTGGAAGGATTTATGATCCTCTAGGCAAAAGAATAATGGAGGCACTGCTCTTCCAATTACATTTATTAATTAAATTAAAGGTGAGCTTTGCCCCTACAGAAACGTGAGATTCTAAAACTCATGATGAGGATAGTTTCTTCACTGTGGGTTGAATTCTTTTCTCTTGAAGTCTTCATTTACTGGAGCTCCAACTCTCACTGTTGCCAATAGGAATTTTTGCCTTACAAATGTAGAATGTGGTCCTAGGAATTTAATTATTCCTACAACAGAATTCTTGTTTTATTGAATATAAATAGGTATGCCTAGTTATGTTAAAGTTTTTATAGTACTTAAATACCAATAATTATTCAAACAGATTTATTGAAGTTTAATGGCAGGGTAATAATAATGTCGGTATGTTTTATATGTAATAGTTGTTACACCTCATTAAACAGGTTGGTAAATGATCCATTGCTGTTTAATTAACATGCAATGACTGTGTTATTAAATCTTAAATTGTAAATTAAATCCTGATTTGAGACACTTAAATTTAAAGTGCGATTGAAAACTTCTTTGGGCATAAGCCTCCAGAGTCATTTTTATTTTCTGTGGTTCCTTCCTGCCCTACTCCTATCCCACACCACACTCTGGAACTGGAAAGTAGAGTTGTACTTAATTTGTGTGGCTGAATTTTTTCTGAATGGAGAAAGGCATGCCTTTCTAGTAGCTGAACAAATTGTGAATGGAGAATAAATTTCAGTCCAATTTCTTACATATGGAAGATAACTTTTTACAAAATAAATTTAGGAAAAGAAAGCCTAAAGTTTTACAACTATTCTCTCATACTTTAATACAGGTTATTTTGCAAGGTTGGAGAGCTTTATTTGGCTAATTCAGAATTGTTTACTAATGGCAAGATCTATGGAGCATGTAGGACTCTTCCATCTTTGTTGAATGATTTGACTATAAAAAAAGCAGGTTGAGGTTAAGTGGGCAAGTATAGTTTCTCTATTTCTAATAGTAAGCATCAAGTCCTGTTAAAGTTTATATTTATTTCAGAAATATACGGAGCTGAGATTTTCTGGAGTGTATGTTGAAGTTTGCTTGATAGTGACCCAGAGAATATTGATAAAATATTCTCTAGATGTATAACTTTTTATATCTTCTTTCGTATTTTTCCACCTTGTGGAACACAAAACAGATCCCTTGTGTTAGAATTTATATTCTGTGCATCTTTTCTCCAATGTTAACCTAGAATATCTTTCAATAATATTTTAGCATTGTATAATACAAAACATCCTGAGATGAGGGAAAATGGCTATTTCAAATAACTTCTAATATCTTGGCAAGATAAGGTTGAATTATTTTCCCATAATTCTTTGGATAATAAGAATAGTGCCAAAAGGTGCATAAATTTTCACTTTGAGTTTTATAAACATTTAAAAAAGATATTCAGTAAAGCTTATTTGACATACCTAGATAGAAGATTATAGTCCTCTCTTTTATATCTGTAGATTGAGGTAAAAAGTCAGGTATTATAGAATAATAATGATAACATTTTATAGAGCAGCATAATAAAACATATTCTCATGGAACTTCATGAACATAAAAGTGTTTTGCAAATTTTACCTTCATGAAAGTATTTGTGCACATATGCTCAAAGTGTTAATCCTGGAATTAATAGTTTGTCTGGAAAACTTTCTGCACCCCCTACCATTGTCACCACCCCACATCTCATCATATTACTCAGATGAGCATCTCTTCTTTCAAAAGTCAGCTCAACATTGAATATTTTTTTTTAAGTAGGCCCAACACCTAATGTGGTGCTTGAACTCACAACCCTGAGATTAAGAGTCTTATGTTCTACTGACTGAGTCAACCAGGCACCACCACGTGGAATATTTTTTGCAGGCTCTCCTGTATTCACGTAAGGAATTGGCTTCTTCTTTGGGATTGCTTCCTCTCAAGATATTCCACTGCTCTACTGTTGAGTGATAGAGCAGTAAGAAATACTTACATCTTTCCATGGTTGCCTCACCCTAACTGACTACAGGCATCAATGCAGGCACAGCCTCTGCTGGATTGTTCTTGAAGCATGAGCCCAAGTACAATTGTGGACCTAGCGTAAGAGCTCAAAATTTTTAGTAAATAAATACTTACCCCAAGATACTATGTATAAGCACCCACAGAAATTACCTTTGCTGTATTTTGCCTCCTTAATTATATTTGTCCTGTGGTTCTGCCGATGTATATGGGCACCATCTTTGAGATTCCCTCTATCATCACTTTATCAAAAGCTTCTTACAGACCTGTCACCGGTCATTTTCTATGAGTAGAACTCTATGAGAGTCTCTGCTCTAAGAGGTGCTTACGGTCTGTGAAGTCACTTCACTCCTCCCATGCAGGCTCTTAGTACTGTGGTCACTTAGTATTTATGAATTAGAGATCGACTGGAAGTATGTATGAAAAAACATACATAAAAGTGGCCCAATTAAACTGTGAACCTCAAAAACAGAGTAATATTCATCTGTACAGTTCTAAGAATGCATTCCTTTCTCTATGCATTTCTCCAAGATGAAGAAATCATTATTATAGAACTTTGTTAACTTGAATTTTCATGTTCATTTTAACTTAAAACTCAAGACAGAATTAAAATGTATATTTTCTTATGTAACTATATAATTGTATAGCATTTATATATTTACTTGTGTCTTTTCCGTCTCTACCAATGGAAGATAAAGTCCTCAAGACGGATTTTTCACTGCTGAAACCAGTCTGCCTGGAACAGTGGCTGTTCAGTAAACACATGTGGAATCCATGAAGATTCAATTTCTCTTTTTATGAATTCTACTTAAATACAAGACAGTTTGCACTTATATGGCATGTTTACATTATTGCTTTTGGTCCTATAATCGCTCTGTATGATATGTAATTCAGACTTGATTCATGTAATTTTACACTTAAGGTAGTAGATAACTATTAAGAGACCTGTCCAAATTAACAGGGGCAGAGAGTAGCAGAGCTGGCAATAAAGCTAATGTGCTCTTATTTTCCATTCAGGGAAATCTCTATCTTACCAAGAAAATAACTGCAAATTCACTTACATTTGTGAAAATATGACTTGCTCATTTCTAGTGTCCAAATACACAGCTTGGTAGAAAGAACTGAAATTTGACAGACATCTTAGAAATTCTTCTACTCTCTCTTCTGATCTCTCTCTCTCTCTCTCTCTCTCTCTCTCTCTCTTTGTGCCCTCTCTATATATTTTCAATTAATTCACATAGATTGTATATATAAATATACATATATACTTTCTTACATTTGGGTATGTTCAGCAGCACTTTTTCTTTATAACTATCTTTCTGTTGAAGGGATTTCAAATATTTGAGAAATGATGTAATAATGATTATATACTCTCAATGAGACATATTCTTCCTTGCTACTGTCTAGAGAGAATTCCACTGGGTTTCCCAAGTGATTACTGTATCTCATGCTAAAAACTCCAAGAGCAACTACTTTATATAAAATTGAAAGCACCTAACAACCCAGGCTGTGTATGCAAAGAAGAAAAGCACAAGAACACACTGATCAGCATGATAGTATGAGACGTTCTGCTGACCTGGTCCTGCATAAAACTGGTAAAAAGTACTTAAAAAATAAGAACAACAAAAATTAAAGCCTCTTGAAATGATCCCAAGGGAAAACAATACAAGGATAAATATCTATTCATGAAAATATATGAAAATTTGGTAAGAAAATCAAGTGAAATGGGAAGATAATATACTCAAAGTGATTTAAAAAAAAAGATCTACCAAGAATCCTATATCTAGGAATGTTGTCTTTCAAAAAGGAAGGCAAAGTTAAGATAAATATGATAGAGCCTAGTCATCTGCTAAAAAATATTTTCAAAAAATATGTAGTGAAGGGGCACCTGGGTAGCTCAGTAGGTTAAGTTATTGACTCTTGATTTCGGCTCAGGTTGTGATCTCAAGGTCATGAAATTAAGTCCCACTTTGGGCTTTTCACTGGGTGTGGAGCCTGCTTAGGGTTCTCTCTCTCTCCTTCTCCTTCTGTCCCTTCCCCAACCCCTAGCACTCATGTGCTCTCTCACCCTACAAAAAGAAAAAAGTGAAAAAAATTAATTAAAATGGATCATAGGCCTGAATGTAAAAATGCAAAGTTATAAAGCTCCTAAAAATTAACAGGAGAATTTCTAGATTACCTTGGGTCTGACACTGACTTCTTAAATACAACACAAAAGTCTTGTTCCCTGAAAGTAATAAGTGATAAACTAGACTTCATTAAAATTAAAGATCTTTGCTCTGTGCGAGACAATCTCAAGAGAACAAGAAGACATGGGACCACTGGGAAAAATATTTGCAAAAGTATAGCTCATGAAGGACTGTTATCCAAAATACAACAAAGAATACTTAAAACTCAACAATAAGAAAATTAACAACTTGATTTTAAAATGGGCCAGAGGGTGTCTGGGTGGCTCAGTTGGTTAAGCAGACTCAGCTCAGGTTTTAGCTCAGGTCATGATCTCAGGGTTGTGGGATCAAACCTTGTGTTAGGCTCTGTGCTGGGTGTGGAGCTTCCTTCGGATTTTTCTCGCTCCCCTCCACACCTCTCCTCCTCATAAAATAAAATAAAATAAAATAAAATAAAATAAAATAAAATACGCCAAAGTTCTGAAAAGACACTTCACCAAAGATATATAGATGGCAAATAAGCACATGAAAAAATGCCCAACATCATATCTCACTAGGGAATTGCAAATTACAACAACAATGAAATACCACTACAATCTATTAGAATGGCTGCAACCCAAAATAATGGCAACACCAATTGCTGGTGGTGATATGGAGTAACAAGAACTATCATTCTTTGCTGGTGGGGATGCAACATGGGACATCCACTTTGGAAAATAGTATGGCAGTTCTTACAAAACTAAACATTCTCTTACTATACAATTCAGCAATCATGCTCCTTAATATTTACACAAATTAGTTGAAATTTGAAATATTTACACAAATTAGTGTTTGGGCTCTGAGTAGCTCAGGCAGTTAAACGTCTGACTTCGGGTCAGATCATGATCTCAGGGTTCTGGGATCAAGCCTCACTTTGGGTTCCCCACCGAGCAGGTGTTTGCTGCTGCTTCTCCTTCTCCCTCTTCTTCTTCTTCTCTTTCTGTCCCTCCTCCTGCTCATTCACATGCTCTCTCTCTCTCTCTAATAATTAAATAAAATCTTAACAACAACAACATATTTAGTGTTAAATATATGCAAGCCATTCTGCTTTTTTTGGGTTACGGACTCAAAGTTGAAACACAAGTGAGTTTTATCTATAAGATGCTCACATTCTCTTTGGCCAGATGAAATATATACACACAGAACAATTTTTGCAGGTCATGTAATGGTGACTACCATAAGGAAGATTTAAATGAAGTTCTATAGGCTTTCAGAACGAGTGCTTACTTCTTTCAGGGAGAGTTCTTTGAGGCAAGTAGCATTATCACTAGTCTTTGAAAGAAGGAAGGACTGTGGAATATATACAAACACTGAAGGTCTTTCCTGGTGGAATTAACTGCAAAAGTAAAGGCATGTGGTTTAGATAGTGGGGGTTTAAAAACATATGCAAACCAAAATCAAGGATTTAATTCCCGAGAGAAAGGTTGAACATGCAAAATTGAGGGGAGACGACTGGAATAGCCAATCATCTGTGTAGGTGAGGCAGTGATGAACAGGCTATTCCCAGATGGGAGGAGGGCGCCTTCTTTATCTGAGATGAGAAGAGGATGGATAAATATTTGAAGTAAATGGAGGTTGAAGAAAGAGAATTCAGATCACTTTAAATAATTTATTTCACTAAACTATGAAGCAACATCTTTGGCAAGGGATCATTGTGGTCTGGATACAGTCTAAGGCTTGAGATTAAGAAGAGCTTTAAAGAATGTACAGGAACTAATGTGACAAATATCCTATTAGAGATCATTTGAAGAGGCCCAGGTATCATGTACAGTTGAGCAGATTGTGGCTGCAAAATGATGTCCTGATGAAAAGGCAAAGTGGGGGCTGGAGGCGCTGCCTCAGCCTGCATCCACTCCAAGGAGGGCCTTTCTTTAACTCACACAGAGGCTCCAAATGGGCCCTGAAGAAGATCTAAAATGAAATTGATGTTCAGGTTTTATTAAGCACCTACACTTTTAAGTGAACCTAGAGTACTTGACTTAAGAGAAATAAGTAGCTTGTATTAAAAAGTCACCAAAAGTTTAAAGAGGGCATCATTTATGTTCCATTAGCCCTGGGGGCACCTGAGGAGCACAGTTAGTTAAAGGACAGACACTTGGTTTTGGCTCAGGTCCTGATCTCAGGATCATGAGATTGAGCCCTGGTTCTGGCTCCATGCTCTGCAGAGTCTGCCTGATTTCCTCTCTCTCTTTTTCCCTCTGCCCCCTTCCACCTTCTCTCTGTATCTCTGTATCTCTCTAAAATAAATAAATAAATCTAAAAGGAAAAAAAAAAAAGAGGAAGTTCTATTAGCCCTGGAACTAGAGCACAATAAGGCATTTCAGAATCATGATGTCAAACTTTTGTAGGGGAAGCAGCAGTTACTTTTAAAGAGTAGGATTTCCTTCCAATTTAGTTTTGTTGGCAACATTCCCAAAGCTATTGAGCAGTCCAAATAATTTGCCAATATATTTATAGTGTGGATTTAATTAGATAAATTTTCACGTTAGTCAAATGGCTTTTCTTTTTTTTTTTTTTTTTTTTCCAAATGTCTTTTCTTAATCACTGCTTGGTTTGGACTTTCTATCTTGAAAATATAGCTGGTGTTTTTGGGAAAGTCTTAATGACCGGCGGGGTAGGCAAACTCTAAATAAAAAGACATTCTTCCGATGCTATTTTAGGCAAATTGTCTCTTACAGGAGTAATTCAAGTAGTTAAAAGTTAAAGGCAGTATCGTAATTAGATGGACATAATTTCAATACTGAGGGTAACACTCAACCCATCCAGTTTATAATACATACCTATGCATCAATCAGAGATGAGTACAATCATACAATCAATCTTACCCCACTGCACTGGGGATATAGAGATATGCAAATACAGGGAAAGAAAGATAATATTTTGCCCTTTTTTTTTTTTAAGATTTTATTTATTTGACAGAGAGAAACACAGCCAGAGAGGGAACACAAGCAGGGGGAGTGAGAGAGGGAGAAGCAGGCTTCTCGCGGAGCAGGAAGCCCAATGTGGGACTCGATCCCGGGTCTTCGGGATCATGACCTGAGCCGAAGGCATTTGCCCAACCAACTGAGCCACCCAGGCATCCCAATATTTTGCCCTTTTTACAACCCTCTTTGTTACTATTAAATGTCAAACTATACACAATCTATTATTTCACTTCTGAATTTCATAATTCCCAGACTAATAAAGCTTAAGTAGTTTAAAATGATTATATCCTCAAAGGTATTTAGGTAGGCTGCAGAAACCACGCCTTCCCACCTCTTCCTGGCCTGCATTGGTGGGTGCTACAGGGGAAAAACCTAAAAGAGATCATGCAAAACAGCATGGAGTACCACAAGATCCCATCAAATTGATTTTCCACTGGTGCCAATCAACTCAAATGAATGCACTTTTTAGTCTGGAATAGTTTTTTTCTCTTGCATATTGAGACAACTGATTTGATGCAATCGGTGATTTTTCTCTCTGTGTCTGCAATCCAGCATAAATAGACTTATTGTTTCTATTTTGGTGATGAACAAATAGCCTTGGTTTGTGTGTATAACCTACATATTACCCATTATAGTTTCTGGGCTCTTACAAGTAAGGAAATAGGGGGCTTTGTCTATTTAAAGAAATCCTCAAAGTAAATGCTCAATATAAATCCCAAATATTATTATGTCTAGAAAGAAGTGTTTCTTTTAAAAGGTGTTTTTTTAAGAATCTGGCTTCCCTAATTCTTGTAACAGTTCTAAGAATTTAGTTCCTTTCTATTCAGCCCCACTGGCTTCAGAACTTCGTTTCTAATTGCTCAATAAAGATGTAGTTTCCTTTATTTTTCCAATTTTTATATCTCTAGCTCTTTCCATAATTACAGGCACAGATAACCAATTTGTTCTACCATTTAATACTAAATTAATTAGTTATCTTTTCATAAAACTAATGTCACTTCAGCTCTGTGGCTTTGTTTTTTCCACCAAAAATCTCTCACAATAATCTCTATCACAAAATACTTCTGCAAAAAAGTCAATGAAGTTGTAAAGAAAAAGTTAAGTGCTATTATAACACTGCCTCATTAGCTCTTCCATTGTCCCAAATCACTCTTCTGGCTGCAAAGCTGTCAGGCACAGCATGACACCTGCTAAAAATGAGTTCGACCCAGTGTCTTGTCAGATGTAGCCCATGTTTTGTGCTCTCTGATCTTCTAAAAAGAACAAACAAACCTGGAGTGTAGGAAGGTACTTAGATGGTTCTAGGGAAGCTGTCATTTCCACAGTAGCTTTGTTCTTCACTGCAGAGAGAGGCTGAGACTAAAAACTCCTGGAAAAAAAGAGAAAAATGAAATACCATCACCAGCATGTGGATGAATATCAAGTAGAGGAAGACATTGGGCCACAAAGCAAAGAAGACTGTAGGGGCAGATACAAAATGAGAAGAGAATATTTGAGTGTTTTAGTGAGTATTCAGAGTGAAGACCATGTGGGTAGCTGTAATGTGCAGAAATCTTTCATTAGTGAAAATCATCCTTAATGCTGTTTAGTCCTTTGGTTATAAAATGTTCAAATATTTGTCTAAACTATCCTCTCTGTCTAGGGAAATTATGGAGACACAAGCAAAATACGTGTGAAAATGTGTGTGTGTGTATAAATGACACTAACATTCATTATATTGAAGGGAACAAAATGCTTAAAGTGTTGAACAATATATAGGAATACATTTTCTACAAAATTCTTGAGCACCTAGATACAAATAGTACAAGTATGCCGAGAGCAACACTGCTAGTGGCAGAGGAAAAAAGGAAAAGTAATTGAGAGAGAAGAATTATACAATATCCACAAATGAAAAACTGTGCAGCCATTATAATAACTGAATTAGATTCTGACTTAGAAAAATACCCACTGCATATTGTTAAGTGAAATAGCAAGCCTCAGAACAAAATGAAGAATCTGATCCCAATTTGTTTAAAGACCCAAACAAAAGCGTAGTCGAACATAAAAAATGCATATTTATATGTGCAGAAAAATTCTCAAAGGATAATAAACACAGAACCATTAAGGGAAAGAAGGCAGAGAGGGCGTACCCTTTTTACTACATATGCTTACATATTATTTGAATTTGTGAAAGCCAGCATGTTTTTCTTGTTTAACTAAAACAAAAAGATTAAAAGAAAAATGTACACTGTGTTCTCAAAGTATGTTTTTAGATAGTTCAGAGGGGAAGGAAAAGTGTCAGACTTCCAAATAGACCAAATAGACCCTTCCATTTATATTTCAGTACCTCTGGCTCTTTTTTAAAAGTCATAAATATAGGTAGTTGATGACAACAGAGTGACTTATTTATCCTTTCCCTTGGCTTTGAAGTCAAGAAATAATGTATGCTCCCCTCTCCACATGTCTCCTTTCTGCACCCGTTTTCCATGTGGTCTGTTGTTACATCTTGGAATCCATGTAATAAAACCCCAGCTTTTGTCTCTTGACTTCCAATTCTGTGATTAAAAGGGAATTCAGTCATAGTGCAGAGGAGTGCCCAAGGTGCACGTGTCTGGAGCGGTGAGTTCAGATGCGGCACAGAAAGTTCTGGCAAAGTGTGGCTCCAAAGTAGACAAAGGCCACAATGTTAAGGAAATGAGTTGAATGCAAAGAGATATGGGAAAGACACTTACTCATTAATCTCTATTGAACAGGCTGTCGCAATTGAAGAGGCCGTCGCATGTTAGGAGAGAAAAGGAGGGTTTGAAGCATATGTCTACATTTTGTTTCAAAAATGTCTACAAAATTTTGTTTCTACTAATGTAGAAAATTAGTTTCTGGACACCTTCAGACACTCATAAATACTTGAGCTCTCTCTACCACCTCCCCTCACTCCAGCCACCCCCCAAAACTTCCTCAAAAAGTGCAGGCGTCGCCAGTGACAAGAAAGCAGAGCCTGAAGGATGCCAGTTGTCATGTAGGCACACAGCAAGGAAACAGTGAGGCACAGCTTGCTCTTCATTAACAAGCGCGTTACAGAAGAGAACGTCCATGGTAAGGCCACCAAACTTTTACTAAACACACAGTGGTTTGACTTACATGTCAGAGCAGCTACTGTTTCCGTAATCAGTGTATGCAGAGTTGCTAAGGCGTGCACGTGACACTTTCAAAAGTGATTTACAACGTTTTCCATGTGGTTGGCAGGTTCTGGCAAAGCACAAATGAACTACCCATGTGTTCGTCATCCCATTTCATATTGTGGCTATGTGATTATAGGAAACAAGTGAGAACTTCCCTTACATTTTCAGAATGATCATATCCAATCTTTGGATACAGAAGAACATTAAATTGCACATAGTGATAGCACAGAATAGCTATACTGTGGTACTAGAATTACGTCTCAGGTGAACTCATCCCTATAGAACAATATGTGTCTTCCTATCTTCACCGCCAGTATTGCATCAGGTATTCCTATTCCTACCATTTAAAATGCTGGAATAACTATCTGATTCATCCCCTATGTCCAGTTGCTCCTTGACCCAAAATATGTCTACCACTAGCCAGACTAATCTTCCTTATGCCTATTTTTTACAGAGTTCTAGTCTTCTTTGCCTTGTTCATGTTTGGTGAATTTAAGAATAAACCCCACAAACTACCACTGGAAGATTTTTGTCACAGATTCAACTTACCGTTTCTGTCTTTGTTGTTTTATACCTTCTACCTGAAATCTAGATGGCCTTTCCCCACCATTGCCTTTTGAAATTCAACCAGTTCTTTTTTTCTTTTTAAATTTTTATTTTTACCTGAAGTCTAGTTGATGTACAATATTAGTTTCAGATGTAAAACATACTGATTGAACAATTGTACGCCACAGCTGTAATTACCGTTTATCACTATACAAAGTTTTTATTATATCATATTATATTATCTATGCTATATTTTTCATCCTCATGACTTATTTTATCTTATAACTGGAAGTCTGTACTTTTTAATCCCCTTCCCCTATTTTGCCCATCTCCTCCCCCTGTCCCCTCTGGCAACCACTAGTTTGTTCTCTGTATTTATGAGTCTGTTTCTGTTTTTTCTATTTGCTCATTTGCTTTGTTTTTAGATTCCACATGTAAGTGAAATCATATCTATTTTTCTTTCTCTGACTTATTTCACTCAGCATAATGCCCTCTAGGTCTGTTCATGTCGTCACAAATGCTAAGATTTCACTCTTTTTACTTGGTGATTTGCTGAAAGCACAGGATTTCAAGTGAAGTCAACTACTGAGCTGGGTCTTTATTATCTCCTTTAGGTTGTCTGAAATGGAAATAAATATCTACATTTTGGAAAAGAGCGCCAAGAACATAGTAGCTGATAATTGACAACTGTCTCATTTTTCCACCAATGACCCTTAAATGACAGATTCTACCTTTGTATTTTAATTTTAATTTTCTTACTATTATGTTCTTTCCAGATCTCCCACTTGTTCTCCAACATAGATGAAATGCTTTTTAGGAATAAGGAAATAGGAACAGCTTCTGTCTGTTTAGTGTGCCTGCTGTAGTTAAACAGTGCTAGGAGCTGGAAGCAGATCATTCAGATTTCAATCTTATCTCCTCCAACACTTAAGAATCCTACTCAAAATCTCTGCCTTTAGTTTCCTCAGGCATAATATAGACAGCATCATATGTAGCTTCCAGGGCTTTAGTAACTTAACAGATGTAATATATGTAAAATGCCTGGCACAGTGTGCGGCCAATGGATATTTGTTGAAAATAACGTATTGGCAGGTACAGATGATTATCTGTGTTACTTACTTGGCATTTTTGTGTAAACTGCAATCAACACAGACCATAGTAAACAAAATTAGTGCAATTTAATGAACAAGTAACTAAACTTGTAAATGAAGTGCAATTGCTTTTGAAGTTACTTCTGGCATTTTTGCCAATGTTTCTTTTGGTAAAACCCTTATTTCCTATTTCTTAATTTGCTGATCTCTTAATCAAGGGGGCTCCATTATATTGTCTCTAAGATCTCATATGGTGCTAATGTTCCTTATTCATACTTAAAAAAAATGTATACCCTAAAAATAAAACAACAACAAAATGTCTACCATGCCTAAATCCAAAAAGGAAAAGCATCCATCCCAAATTCTTGGTCACTGTTATTTGAATATGCCAGACTATACATAGTTATGCTATGGAAATAACCCCAAATCATAGTGCTCTATAACCACAAAGGTGAGTGTCCCCCACAGGACCTGAACAATAGGAGTATGCAGCAGTAGTCATTGTGGTAGCTGGGGGGATGTGGGTGGGGAGGAGAGGGTGGATACATTGCTACATATCAACTAAAAAAATAACCACAGGGTCTCGCTTCCTTTCTTTCTCTTTAAACAATTTCCTAGGTATATTAGCTGCATTTCAAAATATCCAAAGAATAATTAGAGTTCAGCAGTGGTCTATCATTTTCCATCTCTAAGCTGCAGCAGGCAAATTTCTACTGGAAAAAGCTAGGATCATATATGTACCAAGGGGATTTTTTCCTGTTTTGATTATTCTGGTAAGGAAGATTAGTGTGGGAGAGGCATAAAGCCAAACCTGTTCAAATTAATCCAGAAATATGCAAAATGCCAAATATAAAAGGTCAAGAGATTTGTATTTCTAGAATATATATAGCCGGTTAATTTATAAATTAGGTTTTCCTTAAAGCCTTGGTGATTTTATTAGGCTATATCCAATGAGGAAATAAAACATTTCAACTTTGCTTCGTGCACTCAACAATCAGGGCCCATTCAGTTGCATTTTTTTTTAATTTAGTTCCTTTTATCATTGGTAGTCAACAGTCTCAAATATTTAGACCTCTATTCAAAGATAATGAAAAAAAAACATATAATCATAACCTCCTATTTAAGAATCCTTTATCTGTGATTGAGACACCATTCAACCATAAGTCACTTCTTGAATTGTGACTAAACTTAAGAATTTCCTTTTAGTCTAAGTCAAGAACACCAATTTACGGGCTTATTGAGGAAAATCAATGCTTAGAACATACCTGAAATTTACAAAGGGTCACTCCTCATTAATGTAATTTGCAGTAAGAGCTAAACAGAATAAATAACACACATTTTAACTGGGAATCTCTATTAATAAAACAGTCTGTGCACAGCAGCCCCTAATTGGCATGGTTTTCTTTACATGTTCAATGTCTAAAAGGCCTATAGCAGAAAGAACAGGTGGTAACAGGAATCATTTTAACACCAGTACAAAGAACTAAGGAAAAGTTAGACCCATCTAAAGAGTGAACTATTCATATAAAATTAGGGCTTCCTTAGTTTTATGACAGTAATATCTCCTCTTAAAGTTTCACTACCCCTCAGGAATGATTAGAGGGCTTTTAACTTATTTTTAAAGCCTACATATACTATGATACCACATATTTTCTTAAATCCCCATCTCTTCTGTATCAGCTAATAAGCACACATACTTCCCTTGGCTTTAGATTTGAAGGAAGTATGTTGGTGAAGAACAAAGGGAGTTGTTCCTTTTTTAAGTTTTGATTAGTTGAAGTAAGATTTATTTTTTAAATTCCATAAAATGGAAATTAAAGTGCATTAGATTATCTACAACAAAATTATCAAGACATACTCCTCTAGATGAAGTCAAAGTAAATGTAAATAATAATATTTCACTTATTAAGCATTTCAAGTGTCCTACAGTTATTCTCATGAGGATGTAATGAATATATTTACTGCTGAAAATGAGAGAAAGAGAGAGAGAATCCTGCAATTCAGAGAGTTATGATTTAGACATTAAATATTCCTCTGGTTCTATTTAAGGACCAAAACCAAACTGTAGTGGTGTTAATATATATATATATATATATATATTTTATCTCTTATATAAAATATATATATTTTATCTCCCTTTTATTGCTTCCTGTGATAAATTCTAGACAGGTCATAAAAAGTCTTGATGGACCAACTTGTCAATAGACATAATAGAGTCATTTTAACGTCAGTTGGCAAGAGGAACTTAGAGGAATCAGAAAGTATACTGACAATTATAATGTAGTTTCCAGTGTGTGCTACCCAGAACCTTCACCGATGTTAAAATAACTTACTTTCTTAATATGAAAAGAGCCAGAATATAAGAGAGGGATGCAGATAGAGGCAGACCAGGAGAGGGAAGAAGCGACAAAGAGAAACCACCGAGACGCAAAGTAATGTGTATAGACTATAAAGGCTCACACCTGTGTAAATACATAAGGGTTCCATGAACTCAAAATTCTCTTCAGCCTTGACCCAAAGCAAAAGAATATTACTTCAGTGACTATCACCCAAGTGCACAATCGTTTTAAAAATAGATCCTTTGTGAATTGTATTAATCACTATGTATGAAGCCTTTCAGTCTGAAAGGTAAATTTCAAGGTGTTGAAGCAACGTCAGTATGGAGGGTGTTGCTTTTGGAGAAAAGCCGTCAGGTCTTTCAAGGGTGCTGTCAAGTGAAAGTTGTCAATATGAATAAGAGACTTTAGGGGCACTTATAAGAGGGAGTGTAAGGGTAAATGTTTGATGAGGGAACATGGGCTTAAATTGCCGGGAGCCCTTTCTATTTTTTTTAATTAGAGATTCCATCTAGCAGCTTCGAGTCCATGGGGATTCTGAGGCCAAATCTAGAGGAATGCGTTTACAGAATGGCTGAAATCTGTAGGGTCAGGACCACAGCAACATCAATGATTAAAAAACAGTTTGACTTAAAATTAGTGCCATTAATTGTGTTTTAAAAGTTAACATCTGAGAATTTCTCACCCTCAGAGTTTCCCTCTGCCCTTCTACTTTGCTAGTTAAGGAGTGGTTAACACATAACTGAAAAAGCCAACTGTGCTGAAAACCCGAATGGCCACACTCCTTAGAGGGGAATAAGGTGTTCGGCCTGCGTGTGGGGAACGCACCGGTCAGACCAGCTCACACCACCCACAAGAAGCCTGTGGAGCCACGTCAGTTCATAACTTTCACACCACTCTGTGTTTTGCTTTGGGTTCCCTTAATTCAAAGCCTGTGATCTTTGGAAATGGTTTTGTTTTCCCATGGTCTTAGTTGGGCTTCCTAGAGAGCAGTGCCTGGCAACAGCTCTCCTCTCGAGCCTCACTTGAACTCTAACAACAGACCTCTTGTAATGGCTCCAGTGCAGGGGTAGCATTAGGATATTGGTCCAAGAGACCTGGCTTTTCTCAGCCTCACACCTTCTGATTTTGAAAAGAAGCAAATTTGTTCATGAGTTTCAGAGAAGACACTTTTATTCTCCTGTTGACCCTTGGGTCCTGACTCTAGAGACAGCAGGGTCATTTTTTAAATATTCCAATCTTCATGTGCTACCAAGATTCCAGCACAGAGAGCTAGTTTCATCTTTTAACTCACAACTTTTCTAATAGGTCAAGGTAGCAGTCTTTGTTCTTTGGGGATGCTATAGCAAAATGCCACAGATTGGGTAGATTGTAAACAACAGAAGTTTATTTCACACAGTTCTGGAGGCTGCAAGTCAAAGATCAAGGTGCCATCATGGTTGAGTGAGGGCCCTCCTTCAGGTCACTAACTTCTAGTTGTGTCTTCACATGGTGGAAAGAGTAGGGATTTCTCTGGGGTTTCTTTTACAAAGGCACTAATCCTATTCATGAGGGTTCTCCCTTCATGACTTAGACATATTCAAAGGCCCCAACTCCTAATATTCTCACTGTTGGAGGTTGGAAAACAGCATGCGGATTTTACAGGGACACATTCAGACCACAGCAACAGCATTCTAAATTCAAAGCTGTGTATCTGATCAGGGAAATCAGAAGTTAAGATTCACCAACCTAATGACAAACCTGGAAACTCTATCAAGCCAGTCATCTTCATATCAAGCAGTATTTTCTAAACAACAGGATATAAGTGATCGAAGGAATTATTAGCTTCTACAGTGACCACAGATTTCCTTAATCAGATCGGGGATATAATACAAGGCATACAAGAGGAGATCAAACATCTCAGCACTATATACTCTCTCTAGATAGGTTCGTGAAGGTAAAAGCACATACACAGAGTGCACTTGCTACAATTTCATGGTACTAGACACTCAAGAAGTCTATGAGCTTGACTTGAAGAATAAATGATGGTTAGTGCCAATACATACTTTTTCGTCAAAGTGTAGGTAAGAACGAATTTGGTTGGCCCTTTTTCACTTGGAACATTCTATTTTTCACTACTTTTGTACTCATCAGTGAAATGACAAATGTTAATGCCTATGGCTCATGCTTGTAATTCTGTATAATCAGTATAATATCAAATTCAATTCTGTGTAATTTTAGAGAAAAGTATTTCATTTGTTCTTAAAGTGTTCGCTTCAAAATTTGAAAAACTATGATGAAATTTTAGCTCATCCCATGAGTAGAACATGAAAATATTTAAATAGCAAAACAATGCCTACAACATATAAAGGATAGTCAAGAATTAGTCCACTCTACCCTTTTGGATAGGAAATACATAATCCAAACCATCTGTGTATGTGTGTATGTGTTCTCTTTCATTTATTTTATTTATTTTATTTTTATTTTTAAAGATTTTATTTATTTATTTGACAGAGAGAAACACAGCTAGAGAGGGAACAAAATAGGGGGCGTGAGAGAGGGAGAAGCAGGCTTCCTGCCCAGCAGGGAGCCTAATGCAGGGATTGATTCTGAGACTCCAGGGTCATGACCTGAGCCTAAGGCAGACGCATAACGATCGAGCCACCCAGGTGCCCCTATTTTATTTTATTTTATTTTTTTTTTTTTTAAAGATTTTATTTATTTGACAGAGAGAAACACAGCCAGAGAGGGAACACAAGCAGGGGGAGTGAGAGAGGGAGAAGCAGGCTTCCCGCCGAGCAGGGAGCCCGATGTGGGGCTCGATCCCGGGTCTCCGGGATCATGACCTGAGCCAAAGGCAGTCGCTTAACCAACTGAGCCACCCAGGCGCCCCCTATTTTATTTTTTTAATAAAGATTTTATTTATTTATTTGACAGAGAGAGACACACAGCAAGAGAGGGAACACAAGCAGCGGGAGTGGGACAGGGAGAAGCAGACTTCCTGTGGAGTAGGGAGGCTGATGCGGAGCTGGATCCCAGGACCCTGGAATCATTAAGATACAGCATGACCATAGCAGGTAGTTGTTTTAGTCTTCCTTTCACAATTCATCAAAGAGATTTGGTTTTTTTGTTACTTATATAACATATGCATCTTAAGTAACTGAAATAAGTACTCAGACACGTGTGTTATCCAAATTTAAAGTTTGTTTTCCCTTTCAAAGACTCGGCTAAAATCACTTGTTTGCACAAGTGTGTGTGAAAAAGATTGCATGTGTTCAAGAACACGTATGTTCTTGGTATGCAATATCATTACAGCTTCCTGATGTTATCTCTCTCTCTTTTTTTTTAAGATTTTATTTATTTATTTGACAGAGAGATCACAAATAGGTAGAGAGGCAGGCAGAGAAAGAGGCTGGAAACAGGCTCCCTGCTGAGCAGAGAGCCCAATGTGGGGCTCGATCCCAGGACCCTGAGATCATGACCTGAACTGAAGGCAGAGGCTTAACCGTCTGAGCCACCCAGGCTCCCCCCTGATGTTATTTCTAATAGCCTTTATAATGTATAATAGACCTTATGAAAAGCAGCACTGCCAGATGCCTGATTTAGGATATTGACCTAAAAAATGAACCCTAGTTTTTAAGAGCAAAACTTAATAATTAAAAACAAACCTCTTTTTACAAACTATTCTCATTATTTTTTTACTATTGTTTAGAGTTTATGCGCCTCAAAAGTATCATCATTATTAAGACAAATATGAAATGTCTATAAAATTAGGCAATGTGGAAGGATTGTATGCCATTACATTGGGACTAAATAGTTATCAAAACTGAAGGTTTACTTTGTTTTAAACTTTGTGGCAGCCAAGTTCAAAATAAAAAACCACATGAGATAAAATGACAGTTATACCATTTGAAATATATTGAAGGATGCTTTTAAATGGCAAAATATTTGCCAAACACACTATTTATTTCCTAAATTAAAATTAAACACAGGTATTTTTCTGATTGTCAAGTCTATTTCAGTACTAAATTCAAAGAGGAATTTGTTTTATACCATGTTATGTATTACCGAATAAATTCTATGACCGAAAAAATTGGCACACGGTATGGAAATCACTCTTTATCAGATTATCTTTAAATTATTATGGCATAAGCTTAAACATAAAAAAAAAAACCTTTATAGATAGACTTCTTTTTTTTTTTTTTTAAGATTTTATTTATTTGACAGAGAGAAACACAGCCAGAGAGGGAACACAAGCAGGGGGAGTGAGAGAAGGAGAAGCAGGCTTCCCCCCGAGCAGGAAGCCCGATGCGGGGCTCCATCCTGGGTCTCCGGGATCATGACCTGAGCCGAAGGCAGTGGCTTTAACCAACTGAGCCACCCAGCCGCCCCTATGGATAGACTTCTATGGAAATTTGTACTTCTGTACATGTCTAGCATTCAAGACTAACTGACACACTTTCAGTCCAAAAGGCATGACTGGGTAGACTTAGCTTCGATTGGACTTGCTTCAATCCTAGTTCTGTAGTTTACTGCCCATTTGATTTTCATTTCATTTACACTGTATTAGTTTGTTTGTCAAAAGTGTTATAACATTTGAAGTAAAAATGATAATGTATGTAAATTACATGACACATGATGCATTCAATTATGTGAATGATAGATTCTTCCTAAGGAGTCAATACTTTGATTACATAATAATAGTGTCTTTAATCTTTAAAATAATTTATAACTTAAGGACTTGCATGTGCATTAATTTGTAAATTTTAGTATTGTAAGACATGATTATTATTATTATTTTTTAAAGATTTCATTCATTTATTTGACAGACAGATCGCAAGTAGGCAGAAAGGCAGGCAGAGGGAGAGGAGGAAGCAGGCTCCCCACCGAGCAGAGAGCCCGTCATGGACCTCGATCCCAGGACCCTGAGATCATGACCTGAGTCCAAGGCAGAGGCTTAACCCTCTGAGCCGCCCAGGTGCCCAAGACATGATTATTTTTATCCACCTTTATTGAGATAACATGTATATATACTATTTACCCATTTTAAGTGTAGAATTGGATGTAATTTGGTAAGATTATGCAGTTGAGTAATACTACCATTATCAAAATATAGACTATCACCTAAAACTTTCCTTGAATCCCTTTGCAGTCAGTCTTCTCCTATGACTCCTAGTCTCAGGCAACCGCTGACATACTTTAGTACTTAGACTTTTGCAATGTCAAATTATATATGGTGTTAGGTGAAGGGTATAGCTTCTTTGCCTTATTCTTAAAGATTTTCAATTGCTCGAGCACCATTTGTTGAAAAGACTATCATCTCATTGAATTACTTTGGCTTTGAATATAAAATCAGTCTTTCTATGAGAACACATAAAACTATACTCCAATGGACCTAATGTTTGTCTTTATACAAATATCACACTATCTTAATTCCTGTGGCTTCATAGTAAACCTTGAAAGCAGGGAGTGTGTTTTCCAGTCTTCCCTTATTGTAAATTGTTTTAAAATTGTCTATGCCTGGAGATAGAAAGTTGAGAGTCAACTTGTGAATTTCTTGGGGGGGATAAAAAGCCTGTGGTGATTTTGATTGAGAATACAGTATAGTCACCTACTTATCTATTGAATTTTTCATTGTCATATAGTTCCAAGTTTCTTTGTGATTTCCTCTTTGACATATGAAATATTTACAAGTTTGTTATTTATTTTCCAAATACTTAGGTCTTCCTAGTACCATTTTATTATTGATTTCTAATTATATTAATTTTGGTTGGAAAACATTTTCTCCATGATTTCAGTATTTTTAAATTTATTAAGATTTTGTTATAGAATACCATATGGCCAATCCTTAAAAACATCACATGTAATTGAAAAAACATGTAGGTTGCCATTTTTGTAGTGATTATACATATTTCTAATGAGAAGTCAATTAGTCTCAAATCATTGTTTCCATTTATGTATTTTATGTAATGGGTCATTTTTCTCATTGATTTCCAGATTTGGCCTTTTCTTTGCAGTGGGAGAAAGTTTCAACAATTTGTTTTATGGATGTGTGGAAGCACAGCATTTTTTGTGTTGTCCTGCCTTCTCTTTTAGAATATTATATCTGGAATTTCTGTCTTTAATTAAATTGAGGAAACCCTAAACCATTATTTCTTTATTTTTCCTTTGGTTCATTGTATCTCTCCTTTCCTTCTAGGACTCTAAAAACATACATGTTCAACTATTTGATCTTATCTAAAAGGTCCTGAGGCTTTGTTAGTTTTTTTATAATCTTTATTTTTCTGTGTTCTTCATATTAGATAAGTTCTCTTATTTTATATTTAGGTTCACTGAATCTTTCATTTATCATTTCCATGCAGCTGTTAAATCCAGCCAGTAAAATCTTAATTTCACCTATGACTTTTATAATACTAAATTTCCACTTAGTTCTTTACATTATATGGTCAGTATTTCTCCGCTGTCATTTCCTATATTTTCATTCATATGAGAATATTTTGCTTTTCTTCTTTGAGGGAAACTATAATAGCCATTTCAAAACTGTGGTCTACTAGTTCCAACAGCTAGGCCATTCCAGAGTCTGTTTTCCTTTCTCTTGAAAATGGCCTCCATTTTCCCAATTCTTCTTATATACAGGGTAATTTTTAATTGCACTCTGTGCAGAATGTGTCATTTTCTTTGATTACTGCTGTTTCCTCTACATCAGCAGGCAATTGTCTTAGATAGACTGTAAATGTAAACTTTGTTCCTTAGGTGGAGGTCCATCTCAGTCTTTTGTCTCTGACTCAGGTGTTTTGAGTGTGTACCGCATATGCATAGTCCAGGGCTCCATGATAGAATATGGGATCATCTCTCTGGTTCCGTCCCTTCTAGGGACTCCCTGGTCTTTTCAGCAGCCTTAGATCCCTGATAGCCTCATATTTATGATTTCCTAGGTCAAAATATTACAGCTGTTCTACCACCAGCAACATGCATTCTGCTAATACCAAGATCATTATCCTTGGCCCCAGGCTAAAATCACAGGATTGAGAATTCTGTTTATACACTTCCCCTTCTCGGTGCACGTACTCCGACCAGAGTCTGTCTGCAGCTGATCACTGTGGAGCGTAGCTGCTTTTGATATTATGTCCAGATTTTATCATTGTTTCCGTTAATGGGGAAGGGGCGATTAGATGACAACTACCTATGTAATTACCAAAACGTGATTCCCATTTTATATGTGAGGACACTGGTGTCAGTCAAATAAGTAAATTTGTATAGTTAACAGAAACAGCAGTGGAGCAGATTCTGGCTGTTAATATCATGGAAATATATTCTTACAGCATTGCTCATTTTCACCTGAGAATATACACTTTAAATTAAATGTATACTTATCGATATCTTGAAAATAAGCAGTTATACTAAGAGCCTGTAGTAAATTCTATAGTTACTGATTATATTTAGTTTAGAAACATAAGTGTTTGCACAGGAAGAAATTAACATTTCCAGATCATCAATATGTTCACTGCAACAAACATGTAAATATCAACAGAAAATAGAATTCAACTATTGTGCTCAGCAGCAATTATTACATTCATATAATAGTTGTAATAACAGTGAAGGATATGATAGTTACTAATCAATAAAGGCTAATTTTAAAATAATGTTTGCTGGGACGCCTGGGTGGCTCAGTTGGTTGAGCCACTGCCTTCGGCTCAGGTCATGATCCCGGAGACCCGGGATCGAGTCCCACATCGGGCTCCCTGCTCGGCGGGAGGCCTGCTTCTCCCTCTCTCGCTCCCCCTGCTTGTGTTCCCTCTCTCACTGTGTTTCTCTCTGTCAAATAAATAAAATCTTTAAAAAAAAAATAAAAAAAAAATAAAAAAATAAAAAAAATAAACATGTATTTTAAAAAATAAATAAATAAAATAAATAAATAAATAAATAAAATAATGTTTGCTATATCATAGATGGACCTTGTAACTATTAGAATGATAAATATTTCCAGAGATAGCTGAGTCGGCACAACAAGCTAAATTTTATGTTTATAAGAAACTAAGTTGATATAAGTATGGCTTATATATCCAGAAATTTCCATTTAAAGATTAATCCCTAGCCTCATGGTAAGAAATTCTATTAGGGCCAAAACTAATCCTTTAAATTATTGCCTACCTTAATCTTTTTTTCACTTCCTTCTGTGATCATTAGTGTTGTTGTTGTTGTTGGAATTACGAGAATACTAATGGGAGGTACTAAATACATCTACTATATACCCAGAAATAAGGAAATGTTCCTGAATGAACAAGACCGGGATAGCATTCTCTATAGTTCTTTGTTGTTTTTCTGGAAGGACTCAGAGCCACTCAGTCATTTTAACTGCAGTCACTGACTTGTGATGGAAAGCAATTTGAATGAAATGCATATTCAGAACTACTTACTTAACCCAGAAGGTAGCAAACAGGGTATTTAAAAGAAAGCTTCTGGCATAACATGTGATAACTTTAATGATCATTGGGCTGGAAAACAGGTGTCAGCTTGCTTCCCTTCCCTTTCTTTGTACCCCCTCCTCCTCCCTTTCCATCTGTTTTTTTCTTCTCCAACCTCTTCTCTGTGTTTTGATCTGTGAAGAGCAATTTGCTATCTTCGGTCTATGGGAAGGAGAGGCCCACAAACACTGGGAATCAAGGATAAAGAAACACCTCCTGTTCCCACTGCCACTCTTTCCTATGTCATATAATAGGATGCTTTGCTGTTTTACAGGTAGATGGATGTGCTTTTAGGATGAATGCTAAGCCATTCATTTACGATGAATGCTTTTACGATGAATCCCCCACAGGGATTCCTTAAGATTGAAATATTGGCAACTAATGGGTATGTATGCATTAAACTTTTCATTTCTGGAATAAAATGTCCTGAAGGCACGTTACCCCACCAAAGCTAGATTTGAATTCTTTCAGTATCACTGGATACCCTTGGTTATTCAATTTTAATTTGGGATTTGCCTGCACAAGGTCAAATATTTGTATACAAAGCAAACAAAAAAAATAAGAATAAAAAACCCTAGAAAATCATCCATGAATGTTTCAGGATTAATATGCCAAACACTGTAATACTTTTTTCTATTATCTTAGTGCAGACAATTACCACATTACTCCTAAATAACCGATCTTCTTGACTCTAATCTTATCCCAAATATGCCATCTTCCATAAATGTTTCAATAACCATGTTCCATAAACAAAGATCTCATGATGTTACTTAACCAGTCACAAATCTTTAACAACTTTTTATTATACTTAGGACCAAAACAATAATGGAGGACTGGTATTTCTGTCTCTAAACTTTCAGCTGCAAGAATGCAGGAAGCATAAATTATTCACTCAATTATTTATTCATTTATGAATGCATAAAACATTTATCGAGGGCCAACTATGTGCCAGGCATTGTTTAGAGATTGAAAGAGAGAACAGTAAGTGAATATACAAGATAAAAATCCTTACCTTTATGGAGCAATGAAGGGAGAAATATAATGAACAAATAAGCACATTGACATTATAGCATCTTAGAAGGTGATAAAATATGCAAAAATATAGCAGAGAAGAAGTCCCTGTCAGGGGTGAGGAGTCAGCTCTAAACAGGATAATGAGGGAGTTCTCACTGCTGTTTCCAGTCTAAGGAGGTTAGGGGAAAGGATGCATGCATATTTTAGGGAGCATCCTCCAGGAGAAAGGGCTCACAGAACCTGCATATCACATTCCCAGAGCAGGGAAGAGAGAAATCTGACTACAGCTGAGTAAGAGATGGAGGGCAGATAATGTCAGAGTTAAGTGGGCTAAGAGCTAGGCCAGTGTAAGGACTTTGGCTTTGGCCCTGACTCTGAGTGAGGCAGGAAGAGATTGGCAGGTTTCAAGCAGAAGAAGGGCATAGTCTGGATTATCATTTAAAATGATCACTTCTCTTTTGTGAAGTAAGTGGAAAGGGGCCAGGGCAAATCAGGGAGGCCTGGAGGTTTGTAAATTAATCCAGGCTACAGATTGGTGGACACCTGGCATAAAGTGAAGGTAATGCACAGGAATAGATAAGGGTTTTGTGGGACCCTCTAAAAAAATATAAAATTATCACTATAAAGTCAGGTATGGAAGTAAATATATATTTATTTAGAAAAGGTAAAGATATTACCAATGTTAAAAAGCTGACAACAGACGTATCATAAAAGTCTTAGAATATATAAATTATTATTATTATTACTATTAGCTGTATGATGTACTTCTATGTTACTTTCTCCCTGCATTGTAGAAGCAATTTTTGAACACCTCTCCATATAATACTTTTACAGTAGAGACTAGAAAGGTAATTCTCTCATTGGAAAAATCAAAACTATTTTTTGTAGAAGTCAGCTTACATAAAAATCTGTTTTTTATTTTTGACAGTGTAGAAAAATAACTTTTAGTTTCATAATTTCCTCTGCAGTTCTTGCCCAAGCTGTGCCTGATGATGGATGGAAGTCCTCCAAAGCTCTAGTCCTTGAATTTCCCTTCTCTGACCCCTGGAGAAATCTACTGCCTCAAACACAGGTCCAGCTTGGCTTAATTTTTATTTCCTGGGCTTCCTCCCTTCTACTCACCATTGCTCCAAAAGGGCCCAGTCTAGGGGAGGAGGGATGGGAGACTGGATAAGCCTTGGTTATAATGTTTATCCAGCAGACAGAAGAACCATGATGCCTTCACATCCTTCTCTTTGGTGTAAATGGTAGGGCCAGATACTGGTCAAGGTCAACCAAGAGCAAGTGCTGCTCTGGACTTTGTGGTTATAGACAGGAGTGCTGCTAGCACGGTATCCCCTAGTGTCAGCCTCAGGTCCACCGCTGGCATGTATGATAGGGCTCACTGCACTTTGTCTCTCTACAACATGGCTAGATTCCTTTCTCTTGAATCCCCAGAGAGTTAGAAAGGCTTAATACAAGTGAGGGGCCATGATGCTTAAAGTTAAATCTACTTTTGGAAGTGGAGATGGGAGAAGTCTGATTCCTTATAAATGTTGGCGAAAGAACCAAGAGGACTTGATGATGGATTGAACGTGTGTAAAGAAAGGAAAAAAAGTTAAGGGAATCTCTGTGGTTTTAGCCCAAGTTCCTAGAAGGACAGAGTCATAATTTTTTCAGATGGAGACAAAAATGGGAGGAGAATAGAATTCTTATTGGAAAATAAGAATAGAAATTCAATTTTAGACATGTTCAATTTCCAACAGTCACTGATGTACAAATAGAGATGTCAAGAAAGGAAGCTGGATATGAGTAGGGAGATCATGAGAAAGGGCCAAATAATTTTACTATGTGTATGTAACATTGAATCATCATGTTATATACTTTAAATATTTGCAATCTTCTTTGTAAATTATACCTCAGAAAAGCTGAGGGAATAAAAAGCAGGATGAGGAAGGACCAAAAGGAAGATATAAATTTGGGAGTCTTCACCCTGTAGATGGGAATTTAAAGTAATGAGACTCTGTGAAATTAAAAGGGAACTGGAGGGATTTCTAAGGACTATGCTCTATGTTGCACTCCCATTTTATTTTTTTAAAATTTTAACAGATTTTATTTATTTATTTATTTGAGAGAGAGAGAGAAAACATGAGCAGGGGGAGGGGTAGAGAGAGAGGGACAAGCAGACCCTGAGTTGATCACAGAGCCAGAGCCTGAATTGACCCCCATTCCAGGACCCAGAAATCATGACCTGAGCCAAAATCAAGAGCCAGGTTGTTAACTGACTGAACTACCCAGGCGTCCCACACTCCCATTTTAAAGGATCTGAAAGATAAGAAGAAACCATACAGGAAGAGAAAAAATGAGTGACCAATGATGTAGGAAAAAAAGAGAGAGAGAGAGAGAGAGAGAGAGAGAGAGAGAGAGAGAGGGAAAGAGAAATACTGCCTGGAAGCCAATCAAGGAAAATACATAAGTAATCAGTTTGCCAAGTGCTACCGATAGATCAAATGGGAAGAGGACCTAGAACTGATCACCAAATTAAAAAATACATCGGTTTTGGGGCGCCGGGGTGGCGCAGTCAGTTAAGCATGTACCTTTGGCTTCAGTCATGATTCCTGAGGTCTTGGACTCGAGCACTGCCTCAGCGTCCTGGGTTGGAGCCCCATGCTGGGCTCCCTGCTCAGCATAAGTCTGTTTCTCCCTCTCCCTCTGTCCCTCCCCACCCAATCCTATTCATGCTCTTTCTCTCTCAAATAAATCAGTAAAATCTTTTTTAAAATATAGGTTTCATTAATGATCTTGACAAGTAGATGTGAATAAACACCTCCTTGCAGTATGGAAAGAGAGGGATTAAGCAGCTGGCTTGTGGTCTATTTGTCTACCTTTACCTGGGTGATATTCCCAGGAAAGAATGAGCACAGATGACTCCAGTTTGCACCTCACAGCAAAGAAACTCACAGCACTGAAGGAGAGTTCTTATTCATGAAATTATTTTAGCAAAATATCATTGATTTATAGATTTATGACACCTAGATTCCTGGAAAATATCACATAAAAATATAACTATCAGTATAGAATGGAGGATTTTATTACCTAAATCTTCCCTGCTGTGTGAGAAACTGTCTGTTTTGATTAAAAATCATTTTTTTTTGACCTAGGCAAGAGAGTGCATCTGACACTGCTAGGAAGGATATCAGGAGATAACTCTGCTTCTATTGTTTCGTGAGATCACTCATATCCTTGAAATTATTTGTGAAAGATCTCTGTGAGCCCAATGTGGCAATCTGAGCCTTTGTTTTAGCTGGAAGAGGGTTCAAGAAAAAAATGAAAGAGTTTAACTCCCTAGAATATTTGCTGTTAATGGGACTAGAATAATGAGGCAAATATAGAGGAGATATGTAATTAATAGGTTTTATTTTCAATGTTTTGAAATTCCTTTGAATTATCTAGAAGAATTAATATCAGGGGAAACCCAACCTGCCTTCAGAAATGCTTAAATATGTTCCCCCAAATAATGGACTAAAATGTTTATAGCAACATTATTTGTAATAGCTCCAAGCTGGAAACTACCCAAATACCCAAATTCTGTTTTGATCAACAGAACAGATCAAAAAATGATGATATAGTCACACACCGGGAAATATCATACAGCAATGGGAATGAGCAATCTACAAATACATGCAACAGTATGAATGGATCTCATAAAATGTTAGTGGTTAAACAAAAGAATAAAGGCACTTAAGATCTGTAATCTATTAATACATTTATATAAGGTAGTGTGTTTGTAATGTATATATAAAGCACAAAAATGGGCAACATAAATCTATTTTGTCAGAAGTCAGTATACTAGTTATTTAGAGGGGGAAGTAATTGGAAGGGGTCAGAAAGAGAACTTTCAAAATTCTTGCAATGCTCTATTTTTGATGTAGTTTTCATAGACGATTTCATTTTTTGGAAAATTTTTGAGCTGTACATTTATAGTTCAGGTACTTTCCTGTATGTCAATAAAATTTTCTAAAAAACACTGGGCACAAAGTGGTTTTACATTTTCCTTATTCCACTCATATGGCCTAATTAAATTGGACCCTCATAATAGCAAGCTTGATAAAGAAAGGAGGAAAGAAAGACGTAGTAATCTTTATAGTCTCTTTCTTTTTATCTTCATACTTGGTCCCAAGACAGGAAATACTCACAGCTGAGCATTCTTGCTTCAGAAGTTTATCATGCCCAATTACATGATGTCAGCCAGACTATTTAGATCCTATCTTGGCTGCAATAGTTCCTTATCAATGAAAATTCTTCTATAAATAGTCATGTAATACGTATGGTTCTCAGTTTATGATTAGTAAACTGAGGAGGCATAAGATAGAGTTGCTCACCCTTTGGACTAAATCTCGCTTCTCCCTCACTCCTAACCCATTTAAAATCAATGACAGAATCTTCTTTTTGTCCTCTCTTGCTCCACTTATACCTATGAATCCCAGGTTACTTTTCATCAATTTAATTGTTTTGAACATTAACTAGTTAACAGTAGAAGCCTTTATCATTTTAGGAGTCTGTAAATGATTAAGCTTGCTTAGAGAGATTCAGTGAACTAACATGTGAAATTACAACATTCTTAAAGCAAGGTCAATAAGGAACACCATTCCTAGTGTTAATTTAGTGTATTACTCAGCCTTCACAAACTATTTTAATGGTTACTTTCAGTGTTCTCATCTTCAATTGTGTGATAAATGTAACTCTGATAGCTCTGAAAAGGATTTTGGGGCTGTGTTCAGATCTACCTGGAAAAAGCTGGAGTCTCACAGAGTTGTAGCAAACCTACTTCTCCCAGGAAATGTATGATTGAGTGCATATATAAGACATGGACATGTCATGTTAAGTCACACAAGGTGATAGGGTTGCTAAATGACACAATAATAGATTAGACTGTAACGATAAGGGGAATTGCATTGGTGGAGATATATATATGGTGGTAGCCTGGATAAAGAGGGGAAGAACACAGAAATATGTGATTTTGGTGGGGGTGAGTGGGAAGATGAACAATCTGGAGCAAATGATCTGATTGGTCTATCACTGAGTTTTCTGTATGATTCTTAGGTCTAGAGGAGTTGTAGAAGCTCACCGAGGAAATTTAGGTAAAGATTTTATAAATACTTTACCAAAGATTTGAACATATTTCCCCCAGAAAGTAGATAGAGAAAAGCTTCAGTGACATTTCGAAAGTTTTCATATGGCATGCCCAGCATTGGGTGGATGGGACACTGCCATTGAGCTAAATTAAAAACTATGGCATTGATTCTATGGAAGAACACTTGCTAATTCTCAAGAGGAGACTGAGGCATTTAGCAAGTGTCAAAACACAGGACTTGACAAAAAGGATGGGAGTGAGAACCAGACTCCATGGCCAGTCACAGGAGGGACTTTTGTAACAGAAATAAAAATAATATAGGGTACAAGTATGGGGATTAGGGTGTCTCCTCCAGGCCAGGTCAGTGGAAAAGATGGGGTTCTTTCAAATGCATGTAAGCCACTCCTACTAGATTCTGGCATATTGAGAGGGATATGTATATGTATATATATATATATATATATATATCCACATATATATCTTATTGGTTTTATTTCTCTGGAGAATCACTTTGGAGAATAATTCATATTATTTATTACCTTGGGAACTACGCAACTGCTTGGTACTATATATTCAGTAATATACACCCAAAAATAAGATGAAGTTTTTTGAATAAATACAATATGCAAAAGTCTTTTCTTTCCAGAGGTGTCTGACAAAAAAAAAAATCAATCCAACAAATAACATCATTTTAATTAATGGGAAGGATGCTAGGTATAGAAAAGATAATTGATCATGGCTAGTCTGGTTTCCTAATTTTTAGTTTTTGCTACCTTAATTTACATTATGTATGTTCTTTTCCTAGTTGCTAAGAATATGCAACAACCACTGAGAGAAAGCCACTGATTTTGTCAATAATAATCACAAGTGAGTCTACCAATGATTTTCCCAATGTTAATGCCATATGCAGAAATTTTAAGACGTAATAAATAAAAAACCAAAATACAAAACACTTCCAACAACCTCCTAAAAAATATTTAACTTTGCAACCTTGTTAAGCAAACTTATTTTCAAAGCTCTGTCCCTAATTCCACAAAGCAAGAACTCTGAGGAACTATTTTCTTCAAGTGAAATGTATACTTAATTTTTCTATAATGCCTGTGATTTGGGATAATTTACTCACCTCTATGGGATATCAAGTATCCTACTATTGTAAGTTCACAAGGGAATAGGGACCATTGCCATGGTAATATTACTCTTATTATCCTCAGAAGGACGCAGGAGTTCAGTGAAACCAATCTTTATTTGCAGCCTCCTCCCCTCATGATATCAGAGAGTGCCTATGCAGACTAGGCCCACCATCTCCCTGATACCCTTCAGAGAACTTAGTCTTTCATTGAGGTTGGAGAGGATAGAAGGTGGCTTGTTCTGTTAGCAATTAACTGCTTCCTAATTGCCTTGAGATATTATATATGATATATATCATATATGATATTTCTATTTCCCAGTCTTTACCATAGTTTGGTTTGTTATTGGTATTATTGGTAAGGCTTTCAATCAATAGTAGGCTATCAGTAGTTAAGGCTTTGGGGAGTCAAGTTATATAAGGATGTTTGGATGCATGGGTAGCCAGCTCGCGAACCGCAAAAATTCTTCAAGGTTCAACTGTAGATCCGTCTTTCTACAAGGGGAATGCTTCATTTGCTTCTGTGTACCATTAGCATAGCCACGTCCCTCCAGGAATTCCTCAGCTTTCCCTAAATCTAATCCTGTGGCAAAGTCTTGCTATGCCAGTTAAATGGCTTAATATATGAAAGTGCTGTGTTTAGAGTAGGCCAACTGCCCTTACAAATCAATGAGACCTCTCATTGGCTTAATGTGACACAGGTTTATTTTTCATTCACATTATCGAACAATGCAGGTTGGGGAGTGGGGGTAGATCTGCTCTAAACATTCAGGGACCCAGTCAGTGGCTCTGCCATTCTTTAGGTCTTCAAGGTCCACCCTTTATTTCCTACATCTCACTGACAAAGAAGAAGAGAGAAAATATATGGAGAAGTGCAACTGGAGACTTCTGAGGGCAGGGGTTGGAAGTGTATACACCATTTTCAACGACATTCTAAGTGTTATAATTTAGTCAGTCACACAGTAACAAGGTTAGATGGAAACTGTTGGAGTAAAAGGAACAGGAAAATGGTAAACAGCTTTATGTAAGTGCTAATTAACACTTAGCATAAGAACTCAATAATGGAATTTATTAGGTAAGATCCATTATTGAATAAAGATTGATAAATTTGTAAAGTCATCATGACCCAACTAAGCAAGAGGAAGAATTCAACTATCCAAGATATATCGATGGGGCTCCACGTTCAGTGGGGAGTCTGCTTCAAGAGTCTCTCTTTCTGCCTCTCCATCCTCCAAAATAGATAAATACACCTTTTTTTTTTTTTTAAGAATATATTTAAGCACAAAAATCCAATCCAGCAGAACTGACTTAATTCAGATTGGACTCAGGCTGGACACAATTGGGAATCTGCCGCAAAGGTCAGTGGTGAGGGACTAGGAAATAGGATAAATGTGAGTGGGGCAAAGTGGGCATAATGGAGTGAATTAAAAAGAGAGCAAAATAAATAAGAAATGCAGTTTCAAGGATGCCTGGGTGGCCCAGTTGGTTAAGTGTCTGCCTTTGGCTCAGGTTATGATTCCAGGGTCCTGGGATTGAGTCCCACATCTGGCTCCTTGCTCAGCAGGAAGCCTGCTTCTCCCTCTACCTGCTCTGCCTGTTCAACCTGCTGCTCTCTGTGCTTCTGCTCTCTGACGAATAAATAAAATCTTAAAGAAAAAAAAAAAGGAACGCAGTTTCAATAAGAAAGGGTAACTAAGTATAATATGATTGAGACTGCAGAATTAGCCTAAAAGAAAGGCATGCCCTTTAAAAATGGAGACTAAGAATATACAAAAGATCTAGCAGTGGATAGAAGGAATGATACAGGTAGGAGGGACTGAGTAGGATATTATGTTCTGAAAACTAAGAAAAGGCTAGTTCTGAGGATGTCTGTGCATCGTGTCAGGGTGTTCCCAACTAAATGGAATTCTATGAAGTATAGTGGTTATTCCTGGCTGAAGAGCTGAACTTGCACTGAGAAAAGTGAGCTATTGGAGGTTAAAATAAATTGGCAGATACGGGAGAGCACAGTGCAACTAGAGGTGAACTGCCATGACCCTGGTGTCCAAGTTATATCTGTAGGAAAGGAAAGGAACTTGTATAAAAAGACATTGAAATGTCCATGTTAAATAGAACCTTCTGCAGACCCTATCTTGATTGTCTTGATATTTAATTTGCACGATCAGATTCTGAGGGTTGTTTTTATTACTGGATTTGTTGTTGGTAGTGGTGTTGTTGTTGCTGTTGTTTTCAGTTAGAAAGGGTTTCCTACACTATATATTTTTTGAAAGAGGTGGCTAAATGGAGAGAGAGATTTGGGAGGTTGTGGCTCTCACCAAATGGAGTGACGGAAGAAGATCCCCTGCTTTGTAGAGAGACACTACAGAGTCTTGCCCCTGTATTTTCATTTGCAAACACTGTGTATAGGACTGGATGTTTTCTTAGAGCCAGTAGAACTGTTCTTCAAATAAGCTGAATGAAACCTAAGTGACTCATTTAGAGAAATTTTCACATATCTTATACCTCCTCAGAGCCTCAATTTTCTTTGCACTTCAGAATAGCTGTGGACAGTATGAAGAATAAGTAGAGATTAGGTCCTTATTTTTTATAAGAAAAATAAGACCCAAAGAAATAAAATTACTGTCTCAAAGTCACAGATCTTCTAATTGGTGGTTCTGAATAGGAACACTGATTTATAACCCAAAGCTCATTTCACAGTCATATCGCTGACATTAAAAGTCAAATTAATCTTCAGATTACAGTGCAGATAGGATTGCCCAGCAGCAAAAAGACAGCCTGTCAAGGAAACCACACATGCACACATGCACCTGCACACTCACACGTGTGTAAACATATCACTTCCAGTTATAACTTAAAACCAAAAAAATCACTGCAGTAGGCAACACAGGCAGATGACTGATTCTAAAATATTTAGTATACAAATGAGATCAAAGAAGATTTCAAATCTTTATTTTGATTCATCCAAGCCCAAGACATTACTGACAAACCTATCTACTTTGAAGAAAAATAACCAGTTGGGTGGCCTTATGTTGGTAACTAATATTGCATGGGCATTTATATTGAGTCTGAGTAGGAAACTGAATCATTTTACTGATGATAATGATAAAATAATGACTTATTTTATCTTCTTATTCAGTTATTGATTCAACAAATATTCATGGAATCCTTCTGAACTTCCAAATATTTTAGTAAATGTTAGATCAGAGTGAAACATAAACTTAAAAAAAAAAGCACTCTTATTTTCATTAAAAGTGTAAATATTACCACAGGTCTCCAGCTGGTCAATAAACATTATCACTTCTTCTGACTTAACTTTGCTTACTTTTACACTATTCTCTGCTAGATTTAATTAACAATATCTGTGAATTATCAAAACAACTGAAATAATATACAGAAAAAGTAGCATACATCATGAATCTAGCATCTACTCCGCCTCAACTTATTTTTTCTTTTTTTTTTCCTTATTGTAAATCCTCAGGCTTCCTAATCTCCTCATCTGTCAAGTTTGACATTATTACAAGGCAGGCCCTTGTAACAATGAATGTGGTGAGTTGGTATCTCCCTCAAAAAAGGGGTTCAATCAAAGAAGGTCATTTTATTCTGATTTGAGAAAATTTAATTATCTCTGCTTTATTGATAATTTGCATATTTTACCCACATGCACCGTAACACATTTTCCTTCAAAATTACCATGACCTATAGATGAGTCACTTTTATCCTTGTGGCTACTGCTGAGGAAAGTGATAGATTGAGAAACTTCTGCAATTACTGTTTCCGTCATAGCTAACTGAATATATGTTAGGGCAGAATGGAGGCAAGAGATTTCAACTGTCCTGATCTTATTCCTTTTTTTTCTTTTTTTCTTTCTCCAAATCTGTCAGTGACTATAATAGGCATTGATAAAATCTCTGAGCAGCATATTTACCATGACTTACACATTTTAAATCTAAACTCACTTCCCTTTTTGTATGTATCTCATATTTACTAAAGCAGTGGGTTAGTAAGCAGAAAGGTACACACTATGAAATGGGTAGGTAATTCTCTCTTCATAAACCTCTTGAAACATAGCAAAGAGATAAATAAAGCCAAAACCAACCATATAAAATGAAACAAAGACAGAAACAAACACAAACCTACTGCTAGGACACTGTTAAAGTGAACAGTGGGGATTTATAAAGGTTCAGTATTTCACATCACATGGTGCTTAGAATAAGGAAATCACTTTAAGCAGGTTTTGATTAATGAGATGCTCGAGAGGTTAAGTGGACTAAATTTTGACCTGGATTTTCTTCTAAACGCTAATTATAAAGTTTATGTGACTCAGTTTATAGCCCTAGAAAACATCACAGTTCCAGAGCTGTCGTTCTTGTTCCACTCTATTTTTACTTGTTATTGTGTTTTGGTTTTGGTTTGCTTTTTAGGTTGGGAGAACTAAGTTTAGGGTCAACAACCCAGCCTTGAATTACAATGAGATTCAAAAAAGTCCCCCTCATCATGAGCAGATCTCTGACAGCACTAAATTTTATTATTAATAACTACATAATTCATCAGCGTGTGAGACAAACTTACCTGACACTCTTGCAAACGAAATAGCTCATCTATTTCCAACACACCAATAAATGCCACCTACTCCTCACATTCCTGGGTGGGGGAGTCAGTTACAGAAAGGGAGATCCTTTCCTATCTTCACTTTTATGAACTTAGGATTTTTTTTGTCTGAGCACAAGAAGCCTTGTTTCAGAGCCTGTTGCTCTTCTTAAACATGCTTAAGGAGATTTTGCTTTGTTACTTTCTCCCTCAGAAGCAAGTTAACATTTCTTTTTATTCTTATCATTAAAAAATCAACATTTTTTAATTCTTTTAATAGTTTTAATTCTTTCAAAACTATTGCAGCAAAATAAGCCTTCAGACACAAGTTTTAAATCTGTAAGAACGCTTTTCTTCTCTTATTTCCAAGATTTCCATGAAGGCAGATAACTTATTTCCTTTGTCCCCTTCCTCCATTCCTTACCTCAAGAGTGGGGGATCATAAATATTTATCAGATTATTTTTTTTAATTGGAGAATATTACTGAGTTTTTATTATATAACAGATATTGTGCTAAGCACATTTACGTGCCTCATTCCATTAAAGATCACAAAAACTCTATGAAGTACATAAAGTTGTTATCTCCATTTCTAGATGATGAGGCAGAGATTATGAAGTTTACCCAGGTACCTGAGGAGCACAGCCCAAGATAAATGTAACTAAATTTGTCAGGCTCTAAAGCCTATGCTTTTAGCCATTAGTCAGTCGCTGATGGAAACACCTCTATTGGGTGCCAAGTAGGTCATGTGTTTCCCTCAAGTCTTCAGTCCCCCTTGCTGTTAGTTGGGGCCTTATGAGTCATCTAGCAATGGAATGTGAGCAGAACTGCTGCATGCTATTTTCAGTCTGAGATAATTGAAGGTGTGGTGGCATATATTTTTCTCATTTTCTTTCCTTCTGCTGCAGCCAATCTGAAAGGCACTCGTTGGCAGTATTCTAAGGTAGCAGAACCTCCAAGTGCCCAACTTTCTAAGTGTCTAACATGGAACAAAGCCACCCTAAACTAATAAAATGTGCTTTAGATTTGTGGTTAGAATATAATGAGATTTGGAGGGTAATTTGTTACTTTGGCAAAAGCCAACTTTTCCTGACTAATGGTGTGTCCTGTGAGAAAGAAAAAAATGAATTATTTAGTTACTAAATGGGTATATGATTAATTTCATTGGTTCTGAGTGAGTATATATTATAATAAGAAGGATACATAATTCTCATAATTGTCAATAGATGATATCACACATCTCATAAAAATTTAATGGAAGTTCTGAGATTTCTTAGTGGAAGTACAGAATAAAATATACAGATGCCATTGAATATTATCAGTATTAACTTTTTTTGAATATTTGCTCAAGCATTTTTTTCTCCTTTTTAATCTTAGAGGGTAAATACTATTAAACTTTTAACTTTAGGGGGAAATGCGTGACATGATATTCTGGAGCTTTTTATTCTTCAATTAATGATATTTACTATTCTATCTGATTACAAGTCACTTCTAAGTCCAGCCTATCTGAAACCTACAAAAATTAGGGAGAAAAGGGTTCAAGTGCTAGAGGATTTATCAGGGTGAAATGGGGAGAGGAGTCTGCTTGATATAAGCAATTGATAAGGGCTTACTCCTCTACATAAAGATTTCAAGACAAACAGGAGACAGAGTTTCAAAGAGCGTTAGTCTCTGCAAAATATGACTCACTTACATAATAAGGTTCAATTTGTTCAAATTGGAAAAAAAGATTGTTAGTCACAGAATTATCTTTTCTAAAGATGTGTACAGAAAATACCATTAGAAACTTGACTCTGGGAGCAGAGAGAGTGTATGTGTCTCAGTACAGAGTAACCAAAGCCATGGACTATCAAAATATGTGACTAGGTAAAGGAGTGAAATCATGTAGTTAAAGCTGTTACTTTGGGCTAGGAGCCAGAAGGCATAGATGTTGTCGTTTTTTGTTCTTTTTGTTTAGTTTAGTTTTGCTTTGTTTTGTTTGTTAAAGATTTATAGAGAAAGAGAGAGCATGAGCATGGAGGGACCGAGGGAGAGAGAGAAGCAGAATCCCTGCTGAGCAGGGAGTTGGATGCTGAACTGGATCCCAGGGCCCTGGGATCATCCTCTGAGCCAAAGGCAGACACTTAACCTACTGAGCCACCCAGGTGCTGGCTGGCATATCTATTTGTAAGATCATAGGCAAGTCATCAACATGCCAGGTTCAGCTTTGTGTAATTTGTAGAAGTTTGTGTAATATGGTAAATTAATAATCTGAAATATCTCCTAGTCTTAATATTCTGAAAATCCTTAAGTCTCATAGCATAGCGGTTAAAAACATATGCTCCAAACAGCTTCATAACCTGACACATTACCCTACCTTCTTGTTATTAACTTTCTTGATCTGTGAAAATTAAAATAATAATAGATCTGGCTCATAAGGTTATTTGGAAATAAAATTAAGATAATGCAAATAAATGAGAACTGTAAATAGGAATGTTGTTTTTTTTTTAGGTAAAAGAATACATATTTTCAAAATTGTTAATGCCCTACCAGATTTTGGGGAGGCAAATTTTTCTGTGATCCTTTAAGTTTCTTTTGGCTGGTTTAAGAATTAAATTGACAGATTAACAGAAGAAAATCAAATTTAATTATGTATGTTTTGGGGTTCCATAAAAAAATATGAGGCCTAGGCAGTCAAACAATTGAGGCTCATATGCCTTCCAGAGCTAAGAAGAAAGGGGTTAGAGGTCCAGCACTTAAGAGGGAAGGCAGACAATTCACAGGAAAAAGAACTGTTTGGTAAATACGTTTGGTGGGCCATACAGAAACAATGGGACACAGAAAGAAATTTTCATAAACAGACTTTGCTAATCTCCTCCCTATCACATCTAGTTCAGATCATACTGTACTTATCTATGGTGATAGCTCCCTTTCTAAAGCAGGTCCTCTAAGTTCTTACGGGCAGTTAGAAGGAAGGTCAAAGGTTCTTCCTGAGTCCTCTGTTTCATAAAAATAATCAGCCTAAAATAAGTCACATGCCAGAGATACATTTTGGGGTGGCAAATTATTCATCTCTACACAGACAATTCAGCTGTCTTCCCCTATGAAATTTCCCCTATGAAGTGATCTAATTTGAGCTTGACTAAGATTGGGTTTACTTAATGCAGTCGTAAATTGTGTATGTCAGTCAGGTTCTTATATGTTATTTCTAAATATCTTTGCTCATGTTTATTTTCTCACAATCAGATCTTGTGTTCTCTTCAGAGTGAGTTAGAACGGTTGAATGTTGCATACATGATACTATTTTGGCATATTTACATAATTCCCTTATGATTATTTTTAGTTGAAGTACTGCACCGATGAAAAGGTTCTTTAATAAAGCTACTTTCCTTTTTCTTAGGGGCCAGTTATGTCAGCTCAAGAGATTTATTCATTTTTCTCTATTTTTAATATGATGTAGATGAATCTTAATCCTCAGCTGGAAGTGGATCTAGAACTGGGGGGAAGAGTTGCACACCAAAACCAGAAGAGGTTTCCTTGCACTATTTGTCACTGTGACTAGAGTGGTCAGTGGTCTGTTCCCAGGAAGCCAAAGCATAAAAATGGGAAGCCTGGAGGATGGAAAATCTTGTTAAGTGACAAAAAATGAGGACTTTGCTAAAATATTGGCACTTCTCAGATGATTTTAAAGGAATTCAGTAAAGATAATCGGGTTGGTATTTAAACAGAAGTAAGGAGAGTCATACATGGTGGTGGGGATAAGAACTCTTAAGGAAAGGTAAGTGTCATAGTGACACTCCCTTTTCATTCTCTTGGTAGAAAGACCTTATCTAACTTTGCATTTTACTTTAATACAATCTTTTTTTTATGAAATCAGAGAAAACATACATATTTATATTTATTACTTTTCCTAACATGAGAGGCTTTTCTTTTGTGTATTTAGGTGTACCCTCTATTTCTAGTGCCTAAATTCTAAATAAAACAAGAGATATATACTTACATTTTACCATTATTTTTCCTCCCTTTAATAATATGGAAGGAAGAAACATTCTAGAGCGAAGGTCAGAAAGATGTGTATTGGCAAGTTAACAACAAACACACAGATTGTGCAATCTATAGATGTTCTACAGCTTAAATTTTCCCTATTTCTACAAGCCAATCTGATTGTCACTTGCTCAGCTCAACAGAACTTCACACTACTCCCATGGGATCTTTCTGCCTGTTACCTCCCGACAGGGATTAATTAGTACTTGGAAAAGCCAAGCTGGGGTGTTGGTAATTGCTCAACTACTTACTGTGACTACAGTCATTTTTTTCAGAAGGAGAAAGGGTGATCTGCTGCCAACATAATAGGTAAGCTTTGTTTCTACACTCCAACATTAACTGAAAGACAAAGGAAAAATAACTCCAGTAAGGAATTTTGCAATTAAGAGTCAACATATGATGTCACCTCTTTACTAGAACCTTGCGAAGGCCAAGTATAGTTTGTTCAAGCTGAGGCCTGTCTTTTTCACAGTGACACCAGCATCTGACATATTCAGGGGAGGCGAGGCTATAATCTGAGCCAAGATACTAATTATAAAGAACATAAAAGGATGCTAAATTTGGCTGGAGAATAAAAGCAAATGACTGTTCTTTTAAAAATCACTTCTAACATTTGATCTTCTTAATCATCTATGGTGATTGTAATAACACTGGAAAATAACACTGCATAAAGGATTAGTAAACATTGCTAAGAAAGAACTGGCCCAAAGATAATAAAATTACATTTGGTTAAGAAACCCGGTTCCCTTATACATGGAGGAGAGAGGAAGGCCCCTCCTCATATATTTAACCTTCTTGTGCTTTTTGCAATAGAAGACAGCTCTGGTTTGCCAAATCATTGCCTGATTTAATTATTCATAACAATCATCTTTAATAATATGGTTAATTTTTTTTTTTAACTTGGCAGGGGAAGAGTTCTTTGCTGTTAGTGAAACCTACATGAATGAATATATTATATAGAAGATCGTCCCAAGCAGAGATGGCTTGTTCTTAGCCGCGCATTCTCACTTTCACGGCTCTTTGCTCCTCAATCATGCCTTCCTAGGAACGCTGTCCCCTGTTTCCTTATCCCTTCATCCCTTACAGCTTCATGAACCCAATTCTACTTGAGCCTGTTGTCCACCCTCCTCCTGAATGAGGACAAATTGATTTAGCTTCAGCATTCCATTCCACTAACACCTTTCCCGACTACAGTTCACATTGAAGTCCGGGAAACCCTCCGCGGTAATAGAAGCAAAGTGTGTACTGGCTGTGTCGGTTGTCAAAGAAAACCCAAATCCTGTCAACTCGTCTCAATGCCTACAACAGTTATAACACAGTTACAGGAATTGGTATCAAAGGCACTTTGAGTATATTTTTTCCCTAAAAGCTTGGGTAAAGTTTAACTCATACAACCAACATGAAACCTTGATCCTCCAAGGTGGAGTGGGAGTGTTGTTAAAAGAAAAGAGCCAGCCAGGAGAGACCATCGATTTCAAACCTTGCCAGATGAATCTAACATGTAACCTGCTCTAAAATGCTCCAGGGAAAAAGAGTCCCCTTCGTTTCCATTTTCTGAACTTTCCTCCTGGATAAATTCAGGCAGTTTTCCAATTCATGAATACTTCCCTCCAGCAAAGGCTGATCATTGTAAATGTGTTGCCAGGGTGGCTGACTCTTCTTTGGCAGAAAACCCAAAGTAAACAGATAATGTGCCCAGGGAAACCAAGCTCCCACTCCTGGGAAGGTCAACGGAGATGGACTGCAGGAAAGTCACTTTTCAATCCTGCTGACTTCTACGGTAAGCAGTGCTGGGAAGCACAAACACTGGCAATACCGCTATTAAGGTAAGTTTCATTCATTTAACAGCAGCAGTAAACCTAGGAGGCTGGCTGCAATGAGCAAACGCCAGGAATGCTGGTAAACAAGTGTTCACACCTGTTAACAGCTGTGTGGGTTTGCTGCAGCAGGTGTGCTATGTAAACTCAACTCAACACCACATTTATCACTTATTAAGAGTTATCAAACTGCATCATGCAGACGATCCCTCTGGCTATTGTCACAAATAAAGCTGGGTGTCATTTGTCAGGGGCCTCAATTAAGTGGATGTACAAGCACAATGAAAATCAGAGATCACATCACATAGGCTCCAATTAAAATTCTGTACTATAAAAAATACTCTAAAGCCATAGTCCTGGATGACTGTCACAAAATATTTTTAAGAAGCCAATGGAAAACTTTCCTGAGGACTTTTTTTTTTTTCTTTTTTTTTTGAGGGGAGGAGGAATCACAAAGTTAGGGGCATTTATTATCACGTGAACAACTGTGATGAACAGATATAATTGCTAATTAAACTGATGCAAAGCCAATCAAAACCAGTCTTGCCAATTTGCAGATTATATTATAAATTATGTGGTTATGATGGGAGAGAGCCTGGGTGGCAGAGTTTCTAGGTACTACTTAGGCAATTAATTTGATTGTAAATTTTGCCCACTGCTACATCACATACTTAGCAAGCTGAATACTCCTACCATAGATAGTGAGTCCCTTGAATGCTGAATCACAGAATTTATGAGTTGGAACATACCTTACGAGTTGTCAAATATGTCCTCCCTCTGATACAGTAAACTTTTCCACAGAAAGCCTTTAAAATCACTGATGAGCTTCTACTCAAATATCTCTACCAATCAAGAACTCAATACTTCACAAGAAATGTATTTCAGCTCTGAAGATCACATTCCTCAATTAAGCTAAATCATTCTATTTTATACACTCATTCAATTTTATACACTCATTCTATTTCAATCCATTTGCTCCTATTGCTTCCCACAAGAATGCAGGCTTCATGTGGGCAGATTCTGTGTCTGATCTTGTGCATTTTTTACCTACATCATCTGGTACATGGCCTGGGAGTAGACAAATACCCATGTTTACTAGATGAGTGAAACAGAAAGTAACCTTCCTTGTAGCTTCCTGATAACCTCTGAAATGTTTAAGAACAGTTAAAGATACTTTAATTCACATCTCACCTTTGAATTTTTACTCCTATATCTTACCATCCTGATTGTTCATCTATTTAAGACTATGCACGTGTGAGTATGTGTATGTGTGTGTCTTGAGAAAGAGAAAATATGCCTATGCCTTACCATATTACTGCCAGTATTCCTTGGCCATTAACAACTTTAAAATGGTGTAATCACTTTCATCAAGTTAGGCGTGTTTTGTCCTAGTGTATCTAAATCATGGTCTATGCCTCATAGATGAGAACACCATCCACACAGTGACTGCAAATCTTGTCTCTTTCAAAGTCATAGACCAATATTAAAAACATTATACATTCCTTCATTTCTATCAGTTTCTTTTGCAGGCCTTGAAATACATCTATAAAATAGTCCCCATTAAAATGAGGACAACAGATTTCTAACTGATGCCACAGAGGTCTGTAAGGACCCTCAAAATTTAAATTATAGTGAACTATATGCTTTGCCTTTTTTTCCTATAAAACTAGAGCCTTCAGAAAGTTAGAAAATTCAACTTTTTATCCCTCCCTTCTAACTTATTTGTTGTCCATAATTCTCACAATCATTAGCAGCCAGAACTGACATTTCTGCCAATCATGAACAAAGATTATGAAAACTTCCTGAAGTCAGCTCTAAGAAAACTAGTTCACATAACGAGTATTTATTTAGTAGCTACTAAGTGCAAGAAGCAATTCTAAATACTATCTCTTATAAAGATTAGAGTTGGGGGCACCTGGGTGGCTCAGTTGGTTAAGCTATTGCCTTCAGCTCAGGTCATGATCCCAGGGTCCTGGGACTGGGCCCCACATTGGGCTCCCTGCTCAGCAGGGAGCCTGCTTCTCTTTCTCCCCCACTCCTCCTCTTTCAAATAAATAAAATCTCTAAAAAATTAAAAATAAAAATAAAGATTACAGTTGGAATGAGAGGAATCAGAAAATAAATACAAAATAATGAGTAAAAAATAAAAATTATTTAGTGGAAAAACAGACCAATCTATGTGTTCTGGCCAATGGGTGGGAGTGATGATTTGTTGCTCAAAGACTGTAAAAGTGGGCGCCTGGGTGGCTCAGTTGGTTGGGCGACTGCCTTCAGCTCAGGTCATGATCCCGGAGACCGGGATTGAGTCCCACATCAGGCTCCCTGCTCGGCAGGAAGTCTGCTTCTCCCTCTCTCACTCCCACTGCTTGTGTTCCCTCTCTGGCTGTGTTTCTCTCTGTCAAATAAATAAAATCTTAAAAAAAAAAAAAAAGACTGCAAAAGTGACATTTAAATAAAGGAGTAAAGTCATGTAGATAATTAGGGGAAACAGAACAGATTTTTTCAATGCTACTCAAACCTTACCGTGCATATAAACAAAGGCCATGACACCAGGGTCCACAGATAACCCCAAAAGGAAAACATTTGTTGGAACAGTCTGATGATAACAGATATGAAGGGAACAGGAAGAAAAATGATTTTGGTTAAAAAAAAATAATCTTTTCTATAAAACAGACAAGTATTTCCCCCAACCCCTACTCTCAGGATAATTCTCAGCTTTTGTGATTTTCATTTATGTAGCCATTATTTGAAACTATTTTACTATGCGTTCTCATTTTCATATGCTATCTCCCTTTTGGATACCATTAGGTGTTAAACGGGTGAGTGCCAAGAATATCACTTGGGAGCTTGTTTCGCATGAGAATTCTAGAGCCAATTTTGCATTCAGAAATGGATGGGAAAGGTTTCAGGAAAGCTACTGAATTTTCATACGGGTGCTCAAATGAAACCTTGAAGCCATTTATTTGAATTTATTTTATTGCTACACATGCATATAAATTTGTGCTACCTTTTATAATATGTATTTATTTTTCTCACCCCTATGCAAAACCAGAAAGGCAACTAAATTTCATACAGATTCTAATTATCCGAATTAAAAGATCTTAAGTGATTTTAGGGCATGTTACGCATGCAGCATACATGTGTGAGCTTTCCCTCTCCCTCACACACTCCTCTTGCTGATTTCGGGAAAACAGCTCAACCAGCTGTGATGGAAAGGAAACGCCTATTAGAGATGACATTAAATCTTCCACACATTATCTTCTCTCTACCTTCTCTTGTCCAGGTAACACAATTCAGTTCTGCCTTGGCCATTCACCTTTGACAGTAAACTTTAAGGTGGTGATTCTGTGAGGAAAATCTTTAATAAAATAATTCCATCCATTGGATATCTTGGCCTTGTGTATTTATCATCATTTAGAAAAGTGGCTGAAATGTTACCTTTAAGACAGGGACTTAAAGAGACTGAATAAATACTAATTGTCTTTAGTTGGCTTTGCCCAATACTTTGGGTTGAGTATAAAATGGATCACAGGAAATCCATTTTTTTTTCTTTCTGTGCAAAGCCATTCAACATTTATCCATTATCATAGAAACAACTCAATTAGCAGCTCTTGGGGACCAGAATATAGCCCTACTATCTACACCTTAATAGCATCTATTTATCATTGCAATCTATTTCCAGGTTGAATTGAATGTAAATGGCAGTTGCCCATAGATTAAAAAAAAAAAAAAAGTTTAAATTGAAGTATTTTAGTTCCATTCCCATAATGCTCTTCTGGTATACATATTAAATGTTTTCCTCTAATTCACACTCTGAGTTCTGTAAATTAATACTGCTATTTTGATTTCAGTTAGGCTCTTTAATTTTCAGATAAATCATTTGGATGAAAGGGAATTGTTTGCCAGTTGGAGCCTGTTTGCATTATCAGTGAATTATTCAGCAGTATTCTCCCCCGTGGTGCTCAGAATATCAGTCCTGCTTTTCCCCTCCACCCTCTGGTGTTTTTCTCCTTCTAGTACTGCATCTGAGCAGAGCAGAGAAAGCTGAGGCCACGCAGGAGGAGGACTCCATTTTTCTGGGGCAGAGTGTCAGGACAGGGGGGCCTGTGTTTAATGCCTTGAGTAGCAGCTCTCTCATGGAGCAGAGGAATGGGAGGAAGAATTTCCACTGCCAAAGTACATGAACATGAAAACGTTCACCAAGCCTCTGTAACCACTGTAGGTTGAACACGCTGCTTCTCCTGGTCTCTTCTACTTCATTCTCCAAGGACAGAAGATGGGGTGGAAATCTGTGCTGGAAAGAGGACCTGCAAATAGGGTGGTACTCATCTGCAGAATAACTGCAGACTGTCATAGATAGATCCATCCTGGGCTGGCACTCACGGAACTGGAGGGAATTACTTGGGTTAGTGGAGGAGGTGAAGAGAAGAAAGCCACAGCACATCTGTCAGCACATTTGGGATGGCCCCTGATCCCCCTGGTCCCTCTCACCACCCATGTCAGAGCCCTTATCACTTCAGCTTTGAACTGATGACTCGATCTGAGCCATTAAACTTCCTACAAGGGAGCTTTGCATGAATCCTCCCTCTCTGTTAATGCCTGTAATTACCCCTGTGTTGCTACCCACAAGATAAAGCTCATAGCCCTTAGTCATAACATTTGACACGTTCTGATCTTTTCTATCCCTGTTGTCTTAAGGAGGCCTCTGTTCAAATCCAGCCTGGTAGGTTTTTCTTTTTCTGAAAAGATAGAAATATCTTGTTCTTATAGAGTTGTAGAAAGCCTTCTTGCCTCTTCTTCATGTCACACCTTTCCCAAAAATCAGCTTATGCTCCGCCGGGCCCTTTAGGACATCCCCCTTGGAAGAGCATCTTGACCAATCTTATTTCTCACCATGTCTTCTCACCCACCCTGGTATGGTGAACACAGACTTCTTTCACCAAGGTGTTAGGCTAGGGTTCTGATGGGCTAGGCTCACCTGTGCCTTGGGCTGTGCTGTCTGGACCACTACCCAGCATTCACCATCTCCCTCCCTTCCTCATTATCCTCTTTGTCTCTTGTGGGTCTGGTGAAATTTTACATACCCTCCAAGGCCCAACCCATTTACTTATTTTTCTGGCTCCAGATTTTTCTCAACACAAAGCCCAGGAAGAATCAGATTTCCCCTCATCTGCATTCCCATTCATCTTTACCTATACATTTTTAATTGCATGCATTCTTTTCTTTTTTTTTTTTTTAGGGTTAGTGTTTGCATGTTTTCCTCTTATACTTCCTAACCCAAGCTGCAACTCATTGAGGATAGAAGATGAGATATATTTACTTGTCCTCCAACCTTAGCATAGAAAATGGCTCATATCTGGTGCTCAGTAAGGGTTTATCATTAATAACAGTGTGCTTTAGCTTCCCTTTTCATAAATTTGAAGTGAAAATAAACCTACCCCTTCAGATAATCATGATCTTTTCATGGATCTCATCAAAACCAACAGTCTCAATAAATATGGTTCTTATCACCAGTGAGTATCTCTTCTTAGAGGACTGGGTAGTTGACGAGTAAAGAGGTTATCCTACCAGGATGAGCTGAAAAATATGCAGAGCTCCCTTGAAGCAATTCGACAGGCAGGAAAGAAAAGCCTTTCTGATTTTTCATAAGAACAGGCTGGGGTTGCTGCACAGTCACAGACTGTGATATTGACCTCTCAACTATCCTCCCAGGGAATAAAGACTTTACCATACCAAGACTGGCATTTAAAAAAATTGATAACAATCACTGTAACTATGGGAACCACTCCCCCAGTTTTGAATTAAAAAAAAAAATCAGATCTCAGAGGGATTTATCATCCGTAACAAAAGGTGCTGCTCAGAAAAGAAAGAAATGACAGCTTGTAAATTATGAGACATCCATCTGATGCAGGCCTGTCAGTCACGCAGCCCCTCCATCAAGAAGAAAGACAAGTAACAACAATTCTGGGATCAGGAAGCAAACTCGAGAAACAGAAATCCAGACAGCTATTCCCGTAGTTCTGTTTTGCACTGGTCTGCTCAAAATCCACTTCCTCCCAAACACTGGAAAAAAGTAACAAATATTAGTGACAAATATTAATAAGGGTCTCCTATTCTCTGCAGTTCGGCAGGCAGAAGTGAAGGAATTACAGTTTTGTGTATGATGCTGCTCTGGAATCATTTGCATTCCAAATGGAAATGGAAAGTTAGGGGGAAAAATTATAACCCTTTTAGCATGTTTTCAAGCTAAATTTGGGAGACAGGAAAAATCTGAATAAATTATAAAGCCTATACCAAACACCTTAGTGATTTAAGCTGAACCCAATTTCTTTTAATGTTCCCAAATGACTATTCGGCATCTTGAGTTCTGTGTCTTAACATTCAGCACTGTTCATTTTAATTACTGAATTTTGCTACATTAAAGTTAGATCATAATACTTTTTCAAAAACAAAAGAAACAGACCAAAAGATTGAGCCCACATGGGAAATCTCAAAATGGGTAATTTACACACAGGAATTAGAATCTTTTGAACTATTCTGACTTCAGGGTAACTCCTCTCTCACCCCCTACCCCACACATACACACACATAAATACACGCACACATACACACACACACACAGACAAACACATATACATACCTGAGACTTCGTAGATAGATAAATAGATAGATAGATAGATAGATAGATAGATAGATAGATAGATAGATACCTATGTATACATACATATATAATCTATTGATGCAAATGGAGACTTGAAAGAATTTACATTCTTAGTAGTCCGGAAATAGAGAACACACCTTTACTCCCAATTTCGTGAATGCCTTTTTTTTTTTTTTTTAAGATTTATTTATTTATTTGACAGAGGGAGAAAGAGAGCATGAGCAGGAGTGGGAGAGAGAGAAGCAGGCTCCACACCAAGCTGGGAGCCGGATGCAGGGATCACAACCTCAGCTGAAGACAGACACTTAACTGAGCCACCCGGGTGCCCTTTGAATGTCTTTTGATATAAACTACTGTAGCAGTCAAAGAAGAAAAAAAGAGAAAAAGAAGAAATAAAGAAAGAAGAGGGAGAGGAAAAGGAAGAAGAGAGAGAATTCAAGCCTGACATGACAGGACAATAATGACAGTGAGCAAGAGAGACAGATCCTGTGCTGTCATGGAGTAAACAGACCAGCAGGTATTTAAAATGTGTTCCAAAACGATCTGCTTATTCAGTGAAAGTATGACTCAAGGGCCACTGGCCTTGTTTATCCTGGCAACTCCTCCCTGTCCACCCCCGCCCCAGTGGATATGGGCACTTAGCAAAGCGATTTCACATAGAAGATTTACAGACTGGGCCACAAATCCTCCTCACCCCGCCCATCACTTCCCTTCTCCTCTGCTTGCCTCCATGGTGCTCAGCTGCTCGTGTCTTAATATTAAAGCAAGAGTTGCAGGTGTGAACTGTGAACTTCCATGTGACAAAAAGGATTTCTCAGATGTATTAGCCAGGGTTCTACAAAGACAAAGAATCAACAGGACATACATAGATATATATGAGGAAATGTATTACAGGACTTGGCTCACACCGTTATGGAACTTGAGAAGTCCCACAAACTTCTGTCCACAGACTGGAGAATAGGAAAGCTTGTACGGTTCCAGTCTGCCTCAAAGGGTCCAAGAATCAGACGTCTGACCGTATAAATCCTGATCTGAGTCTAAAAGCCCAAGAACCTGGAGTGCCAATGTCTAAAGGCAGAAGATGAATGTTTCCAGCTGAAGCAGAGAGAGAGTGAATTTACTCTTCTTTTTGTTACATTTTTTGTTATATATGGTCCCTTAATGGATTAGATGATACCCACACTGGGGAAGGCCATCTGCTTTCCTGGGTTCACCAATTCAGATGCTCATCTCTTTCTGAAACACTCTACACACACACCCAGGAATAACATTTTGTTAGCTGTGTGGGCATCCCTTAACTCAGTCAAGTCGATGCATAAAATTAACCATCGCACCAGAAAACCGTACTAAGACACTTGGCCAAACTTTAACCTAACTTCTGCCTGCACTGGGCTGTGACCCCAAAGGTGTCTGAGGTCCCTTCGGTGCCGCTACAGGGGGCTGAGTCTTTGCCAAAGCAAACACACGAGGCACAAACCACAAAACACACCTTGTCGGAACTCAGAGTGCCTAACCATTTTCCAGGCATGCCTCTTCCATGTCTTTCCATTTTTCCCTCAGCCCCTTTTTGTTACAGCTTTTTTTCACTTCCCTCTAGCCCTTTTTTTGTTCCCTTGCTGTTCTTCCTTTAAAGACCTTAGTCACCTCTGTGTTCATTGCCATTGGGCTCCGTTTATACTGGAGTCTCTCTCTCCTTCTGCCACAGTCTGAATAAAATCTGTCTCACTACATTTAACAATTTCCAGTGCTATTTCTCTGCTATTTGAAAAGGGCATGTTGGCTTCATAGGGAGCAGTGAATGAGTACAGCTTGTAAAGAAGGTGAATGTTATTCCATTCCTAGTGTAAATGGAGAACGGGAGAGAAGATGCTCACCAAAAGAGTTAGGCTGCCCGTTTATTCACTCAGTGTTCTCAAAACTTCTTGTTTTTTCAAGCAAAATCAGAAACCAGTATGTAAGTATGTTTCCCATACTTTTAAAATGATAAATTACCACACACTGTAATTGCTAGATTAGTAAACACTGTACACACCGCACACACACACACACACACACACACGCACACGCACACACACACACACACACATCAAGTTTCCTCACTTGCTGTGGCAGGGTATGAATGAAAATGTGTATGTGTATATCTCTAAGCCCTCCCGGATTCTAAAGAACCAGAATAAGAAAAGTATTTTCTGTCATTTAATGTAAATTGCTAAGCTCACTATTGTATTAGCTGCTTGAGACAATATTGTAAGCAGAATAACACATATGAGATACCTGTTCTGTGAACTAATGGAGGGATTCTATCTCTGGAGCTGTCATTTACCTTTCAGTCCTGCTAAACTCATTTGAAAAACAGTCTGTTTCCAAGGCATGGATTCTTTGTCTGAATAAACGGGAATGTCAGGCTCAGTGGACGCCATTCAGATTGTGGATTATTTCCTCCATAATAGTGTCATTGTTAATGCCAGGTAGCTACAGATTTCTAATTTGGTTATATTTGACAAAAACTAGAATGTTCTGTTTCCTTTGTATTAAACATTTTATATCATGTTTCATCACCAAATAGAGGATAAAATCACCCTAAGACAGGCATCTACATAAAACTACCAAAGCAAGATTTGTCTTGAATATTTCTATATCCCCTGTTGAAGTTGAGTTCTCCTTCCTATAGCCTTTCCTCTAAAAAGACTTTCCTTTCTTCTTACTCTACTGTTTTCCCTTTTATGTCCTTTGCTGTCTCCTTCCTTCTGTTTCCATGGGAGATTATTAACACAGCACTATTTATAAAAGGCGGCTCTTCCATTTTATATCATGTTGTCATGAAACATGGCTTCCAGGTAAGATTTTAAAATGAGACAGAAAATTTGGGGAAAACTATTCAATATTGGATATTGTGGTTACCTACACAATATGCACCCTACATGTCACCACTGGGTAGTCTGAATGAATAAACCCATCTTCCATAAACCCACTGATAGATGAGTCTCAATTTTTTTAGGCAACAGAATATTGGTTCTCAAGCATTTGAATCAGAGGAAAACCTAAACTTTAATGGAGTATAGTAAAGGAGAAAAAAATATGTGAAGAAAAAACAAAGCTAAGGATTTGGTGGTGCTCATTTCTTGACCCTAAGAAAAAGCAGACATAGAGAATAAGGAACTGTAGAGCTAAAGGAACTGTAGAGAAATACAGCTGTAGTCCTGAAGACATCATAAACCTCAGGTATATACCCTTATCTGGAGTTTTACTTATACTTTTTAATTATGTGAGACAATATGTAGCATCTTTATTTAAGGCAGTTAGAGTTGAGTTTGCTGAAATTCACATATAAAATATTTAATTGATACACTCTCCATGCAAAGTCATTTGAAAATTTTTAAATGTCCCCTACGCCTATAAAGCCTCACTATGGTTTGACTGAATATATGGATTCTGTTACTTACTACCCAAATAGCTTTAAGTGAATTACTTATAATCTCATTGTCTAAACTTTTTCTTTGGTAAAATGGGTATTATAATATCTATTTTCCAGAATTTCTAGGATTATTAGGAAAATATGTAAATGATTAGAAGCTCTATAAAATACTTGGTAAATTATGGTAGCAATAAGGAAATAATTTGGGCTTGGTTGTCCATGAAAGCAAAATAATGGCAGAGTGGAAATACTCCTTTAGCTACCGGCCAATAGAGCGGAGTTTTTGCTAAATGACTACTAGTAATCCTGTCTCCTTAAAGGCATCTGGAATTTTATTTATTCAATAAATATTTGTCATACATTTACTATGTGTCACCTACCATTCCTGATTTTAGAGATACAGCAGTGAACACACTAGACAGCATTTTCTGGGTTCACGGCATTTTTCTTCTGATGGAGTCAGGCAAACAATAAAGTGCTCGTACCATGTATATAACATCTCAGATGATGATGAGTACTATGGAGGAAAATCAAGCAGGGAAAAGGAATAGATAATTTGCAGGAAGAACCAGTTTTATCCTAATCAGGGAGGTGTTCATGGAGAATGGGAAACTTGTGCAAGGTGTGAGGAAGGTGAGTGAGCCCTGCAAATATCTGGAGGAAGAACGCGCAGACTGAGGATACATTGTCTAGAAAGGATCTGGGGTGAGACAAGGCCAGGGCTCAAGGAACTCAGGGAGGCAAGTGAGCAGGCATGGGTGAAGGAAGGGATCAGTAACAGGGCATGAGATCTTAAAGGTAATAATCATGACCGTAGTGACAGAAAGGCAAACAATACTGATGCCATTAAATAGATGACTCCACTAACATCCTTTGTTTTGATTCCATTACCTAATATCTTTTTCTTGTTATTTCAATGTTGTAATATTTTTCTACTGTTTTGAAAAGTATCAAATATGACATTGCTACTAATCCCCAATCCCAGGAAAACTCATCCTTAACTCTTTCTTCACATGGCTGCCACCATATCACTAAGTGATATTCTTAAACCTTACTGAATAATTCAACGATTTTACAGTATTAATCCTTGACTTATTGTTATATTACATGAAGTTTAGTGTACTTTTTCTGTTCCTACTTCCTTTCCCCTCAGTTAGATACCTTTCTTTATGCACTTTTTATAATTATATTTTCAAATAGAAGTTTAAAAACACCTCTTTATTTCTTCCTTCAATAACTAAAGACAGTATTTCTTGATTCTCCACTTGAAAAATAGAGCTATGAGCAGTTCTTATCCTTGTCTCCAAGCTCCCCCCATTCTCTGACAATTTTCATCTTCAAAACTGTGTCATCTGTATTTTTTTCTTTTATATTTTCAAAGCTGGTAACATTTATAGGCTCTTCTGTGACTATAATTAATTTTGAAACCAATAAGCCTACCTTACTATGTACACCTGATCTTAGCCAAAAGGCCGAGAAGGGATTATAACTTAACTATGTAAACATTCATCACTGATGATTACATTTTCTTTCCTCTGTGGATTTCTTCCAGGGCTCTACTTCTCAGATCCTAATTGTCTTGCTTTATTCTTAAATAGCATATCTTTAGCTCCTTAATTTTTGCTTCTTCCACTTGGATTCCTGCATTGTCTCTTAGCCCTATCACAGACACTTGATACCTTCCCTTAATTCCTACCCTTGGTTGGAGCCACTGTTTTCCTAACCCAATCTTTCTCTGTCCTAACTAACTAAATCTTATTTTGCCTAGAGTGTATAATTAACTTCTTTTAAAGATTTATAAAAGTAAACGTACTGAGTCTTCATGACTCTGAAGATGTATTTCTTGTGTCACACTGGGGTTTACAATTTTGCTTGATGCAATATTCCAAATGGAAAATACATTTTCTTCAAACTTTGGATGCTTAAAGCAATGGAGCAATTCTGAATTGCTAAGTCCAATGCTAGGTGGCTTCAGACATATTTCTTTTCTCAAAAGCTTGTTTCGTGTTTTCATTTGATTCTCTAGGGTCTGAAATAGTTCAGTGATATGTTTAAGTATGGAATCCTTTCATTCATTTGTTGGAAATCCAAAAATCTGTTTCTACGTGAAGATAAAGGTCCTTCTGCTCTTCAGACTTTATTCCATAATATCTTTCATTGTATTCTCTGGTATGATTTTTTTGGATATTCTTTTAAAGACTTTATTTATTTATCCATTTTAGAGAGAGAGAGAGCACATACAAGTGAGAGAGGTGCAGAGGGAGAGAAACTCAAGCAGACTCCGGACTAAGCACAGAGCCCGATATGGGGCTTGAGCTCAAAATCCTGAGATTACAACCTGAGCCGAAAACAAGAGTTGGATACTCAACAGACTGAGCCACCCACATGCTCTTCTATGTTTTTTAAGTAATGTTATAGTTGGGGTGCCCGGATGGCAGTCATTAAAGCAGCTGCCTTTGGCTCGGGTCATGATCCTGGAATCCCGGGATCGACCCCGCATCAGGCTCCGTGCTCAGTGGGAAGCATGCTTTACCCTCTCTCACTTCCCCTGCTTGTGTTCCCTCTCTCACTGTATTTCTCTCTGTCAAATAAATAAATAAAAGGTTAAAAAAAAGAAAGAAATAGTTATTGGACCCTAGATTTATCTTTTATATCTTGTTTGGTTCATAGTTTATGTCTTTTACTTTTGTTTTTCTTTCCAAACTTTTTTCATAACTGTTCCTTTAAACCTGTTACTTAAAAAATTGTCAGCTAAAATTTTTGTTTAACTAAAAAGATGTCATAAAGTTGAGAACACAGGACTTGGAGTCAGCTTGTGAGGTTTAAGTCTTGCTCTGCCACTTACTAGCAATGTGACAACTTATTGAACCTCTTTGTATCTTGGTTTCCTAATTAATAAACTAAAGATAATAAGAGTTTCTACTTCCAAAGAGTTATGACAAGAACTGAAAAGTGAATTTATTAAAAGTTCTTAAGATAGTGATATGAAACTCTCCTCAAAATATATAATTATTATTACTATTTAGTTATAAATTAAATATTTATTAGGGCTTATTATATAAATCAGACATATTCTAAATATTTTGAATACATTCAGGAATAAAACATCAAAAGTTCCTGATTTTGAGAAATTCACATTCAATTTTGGAAAGCTAGACAAATAAAAAAACATAATAAATAAGTAAATCATGTACATGGGGAGGACATACTGCTATTAAAGAAACTAGAATGGAATGGGGCAAGAGGAATTGAAGGCGTGTATGGTGTGGAGGGACGGGGGCACAATTTTACATGAGGTAGTTAGGGCAGGCCTTACATTTCAAGTACTATTTTAGTATTGACTTCAAAAAGGTTATAAAATGAAAAGTCAGAAGGCATGTTAGGACAAGGGGAACTGATTTATTTTGTTCCAAGAAAATATTGTCTTAATGTTCCCCCTTATTTAGCATGTATCTCAAATATTTCATTTTGTAATGATATGTTACTGTTAATAATGGCACTAAAATGCAATGGAATGAATTTCACTTTGTGCTTCCAGAATTTCCCTTGGCTTCATCTTGGAAAGTATGAGACTCATGAGCAGTGAATAGGGTCCTTAATTTGGCATGAGGTTAAATTTTGACAGTGGGGATAATAATTACCGATCTCTCCCTTTCCAACCCTTTCCAGATTCAAAGTGACTAACCGTGGCCTTTCAAGGCCAGCATGAAGATGGTTTGCTGATGAAAGAAGAGCTCTTGGACAAGGTCTTAGAAATTGCTCTACCCTTTGACTGGAAGGCATGAGGGAAGGGATTGACAATGCTCCCAGCTATGTGAGCAGGCTGGGAGACCTATTACTTGAGACACACATGGCTAAGAAACTGACCTACCATCAGGACCAAGCAACAAGAATATCTTCCCTCTACGTTATATTTTACTGGTCAACCAATCAAAATAAAGATGATATTTATTTGTCACTTATTTTGCTAACTTTCCCTTTGTTATGGAAATAATTTTGTAATAGCAAATAAGGATTTTCTTTAGTAGAACTATTCTATAAGACTACCATTACAATTAAACAGTTTGTAATAACTATATAAATGGTAACAAAACAGTATTACTATAATAAAAATAGCATTTCTATAAAACAATAATAACACATCTCAAAATGTATATAATTGCAATTATTTTAAGAGCACCTTTTAATCCTGGTATGCAGATTTAAGCAGGAAATTCTGTAGTCTCCTCACGTTTAGGTGAATTGGTTGATGTTTATATTTGAACAAGGGTCAGCAAACTAAGGACATCCTAATTTTTTTGTGCAGTCTATGAGCTAAGAATTATTTTTACTTTTTTAAATAGTTGGAAAACAAGGACAAAATAATCCTATTTTGTACCATATGGAAAGTACACAGAATTAAAATTTCAGTGTCCATGAATAAAGTTTTATTGAAATACAGCCCTAATCATTGATTTATGTATTATTCATTTCCTACTACAAAAGCAGAGTTGAGAAGTTCCAACAGAGATCATGTAGCCTGTAAAGTCCAAAATATTTACTGTCCATCTCAGCCTTTACAGAAAAGTAACCAGCCCCTGTATTAGAGTAATCTGACTTCCTGTAAGAATTATCATTCACTATAAATTAATATATAACCATATCATCCCTGTGATATTGGTTAATTGAATTCTTCCCTATAATATGAACACGAATGCTAAAATACAAAATTACTGAGATTGCAAATATGAGGGCTAGAACCTGGTCTTTTGTAGATTCCCAAACTTAATGAGTTCCATACAGTAGGCTTCTTGGGATATTGTATGTTAGACATTTTCTGCATCATCTAATGATATCTTTTATAGCATTTTTTAATTTGCCACTTTTCAATTACATTATTTACAGAAATATTCCAAGGCTCATAATCTATTTGAAAACTCATAGCTCTGAATTTACTTCAGATAAGAATGTTATATTACCAAGCTAGTGAACAGGTGTTATATATACTACCACAAGCTTGCTTAAGTACCATTATTCACGCACTATTTAAAATAAGGGTAGATCAACAATGTCTGCTAGGCATTTCATAAAGAAATGTTTTTATTTTTAAGAGTAGAGGTTAAAAAAAAAGAATGAACTTCTTTGTGTGGTGGTCTTCAACATTTGGGCCAGTGTGGGTTCAATACCATAAATATTCCATTCATAAATGTTTGATTGCGATCCCAGCTAATTTATGCTTAGCTAATTAAAATAAAGTGTGACATTGTGCTGTCACTGTGTAGATATGGTACCATTGAAACAATTGATTTAGATAATTAAGGAAAGCAAGTTTAGTTTAGGAACTAATGCCAAAGCCCAATGCACAGAGAAAAGCTAAAACAAGACTCACTTCAGGCATTCATTCTAACACAGGTTTGGCTGTGTTATATTACATAGTTAAGAATAATTGCAGAGGGATGACGACCTGAGGCTAGGATTTTCTAGTATATTCAGCTCTAATGTGCAAGAAAAAAGAGATTAAGTTGATTTCAGTATTTCAGGCTGTTAGGGTTCCACTGAATAATCTTCCCACTATAAATCTGAATGTATGATTTACATACGTATGCAGCTTTTTTTCAATAATTGTAAATTGTTCTTTATTTAGTATCTATTATATATGCAGTAGTTACAGACATGGGTTTGACCCGCATTGCTTAGATTTGTTTCTAATCCTACCTCTTAATAGCTGTGTAGAATAGAAGCAAATTACTTAATCTCTCGAGAATTTCAATTCTTGTGCACATTAATAGTTTGCGAAGATTACATAAGACAGTACAGGTAAAAAAAAAACAAAACAGAAAATCTGTAGCATCATCATTATCATTGCTTTACTTTTAATCTACACAACAACCCTTTAGGGTAAGAATATCATCCATTTGAGGGAGGCACTTCACCAGAGAAGTGGGGGGAGCTATGGTAATGTGGTTTGTAAGAGACACATTAAGGATTCAAAGACAAGATTGTCTGATGATAAAACTCCCTTTCTTCTTCCTATTTCAGCTCATTGACTCTTTTATAGATTCATCCATTTATGTAAGTAATGTCTGCAGCCCACACAGAAAAGATTTACAGTACCTAACCCGTTTTCCAACCTACCTCAACATTTGATTCATTTAAATTCTGATTTTAATAGTTTACCTGGTAAATTATAGACATTATCAGGGAGTTTTGGAGTTTAAGCCCCTCCTTTTGTTTTAATTTGCAAAGGAATAGGGTATGGAATTGTACATAGATGGAGTTATTTTTGGTGAGAGAAACTTGTAACACTACTCAAATTACAAGAACTGCAAGCCAAAAAAAAAAAAAAAGTCATCCATATATCTCTCTGTTAGAGAAAAGAACAAAAAGAACATTAGGATAAGTTCTTAAGAACATCTTAACTGAGGGCTTACTTGGAATTTAAGAAGCAAGTAAAAAGCATTTGAATGTATTTTAAGAGATAATTGCTACCAAATAATTTATGGGTGCAGAGCAATACCCAAGGAGAAAATACCACTAGTTATAATCTAGTAAATTAAAACCAAACAGTCTACACGTCTGGTATCATGTTTAAGATTAATTGGATCATAGCAGAAAGTGCACATTATGAAGATCAAATACTAGGGAAGAAGTCATAAAGTTTGAAAACATATCAGAGTATCTTTATCTCTGCAGATGCCTTTTATTTATTGTCAATGTCAATGACATTGTAAGACCTGGAGAGAACTAGAGAGAGAGAGAGAGAGAGAGAGAGAGAGAGAGAGAGAGAGAATTTCCCCAAAGATAAAGGAGAAAAACAAACAAGTAACAGGAAATCTTAGATCTTACATTCACAAGAGCACACTTTTCTAAAACTAAAATCTGTTTATTTTCTTTGCATTAAGACTAAAAACTCATTCCAAACTTGAAAGACAAAGGCATGGGATGGGGTGGGGGGCGGGGAGATGAATGGGAAAGGGAAGTGGTTTGGATTGTTGCATCTGCTTATTAGCTAACAATGTTACATTTAGTTCTCTAAGGAGTATAATTTTCTTTGAATCATGCTATTTAGAATAAAACAACATTGCTTAATGAGGTTTTGCTGTAAAATAATGATTTAAAGAATGAATGAAAAAGTACTACTTAACTCTTGTTTAGAACTCTCAAATAGTTTCCTTTATTTTTCCAGTGAGTACTATATCCTACTGCTTGGAGTCCCATTGCTTAAATCACACTGAATTACTGAGAAGTCTGTCTTATTCCAGATAATAAACTCTATCAGAGTAGGAACCTTACACACACCTTAAGATGTCCTTCATATTCAATATATATTTGAGGAATACAAAACTCCAAGGATGTGTTTGAATGTCCACAATTCACTCAGAGCAGGGGTTGTTCAACCATGGTGCTATGGGCATTTTCAATTGGGTCATTTTTTGATCTGAGGGCTCTCCAGTGTTTCATAGGATGTTTAGCTGTATCCCAAAGCTCCACCTACTTGATGCCAATATCATCTTTTTCTGGTCACAAACTTAAAAATGTCTCCAGATACCCACTAAATGTGATGAGGAGCAGTGGGACAGAACGAAGGTAAAATTATCCCCAGTTGAGAGTTTCTGACTAACATATATATATTATAATATATTATATATAACATACATATAACATAATAGTAATATATATATATATACTACAGTGAGTTGTATGTTCCACTATTCCTGTTGCTGCCATGTATCTCCTCTCTGTCTCTTTCCTTTTTCTGTGGTATATGGATACAAGATCTCTCTCTCTCTCTCTCTCTCTCTCTCTCTCTCTCTCTCTCTCACACACACACACACACACACACACCCCTCACTGAAATCCATCCTACCAGAGTAGAACGTGAATTCAATAATTCTGGCATTTTGAGTTAGGTAACTCTTTCTTTTCCTCATCCAGGAAGCATCCATTTATATACAAAAATTATAGAGACAAGCAGACCCTCTGGAAAGAACTCATATTTTATACAGACATTTAATATTAGTACAAGCCTGTTGGATAAGCTTATGTGGATGGAGTTAGGTGGCAGAAGAGATCACAAGTAGGTAGGGTAGAGGAAGCAATCCACAAATTAGACTAAACAGTAGCACCTGATGTTCTAAGGAAACTACTTGAACCCATCCATGACCCAGAGATCCTGGAGACTTTTACATATCTCTAGGGAGAGGGAAGTATATAAGCACTGCAAGACCTTTAATTCTTGGGAATCCAAGGTGTTCCTTGGGTGGAATTCCATCCAAAGACCACAATACATTCAAGGGAAAGCTACTTACCAACAGAAAACAGGTAAGGCCTTGTTTGAGAGGACCAGGAAGCACCATCTGGTGGTTGTGGGTATACTGACTGACTCACAGAGGTAAAGAGGAAGGAAAAGGCCTGATGGTGCCGTGAAGTGACAGGGGTGAATGCAAAGTGGCAAAAGTCATCAAAGGTCTGGGATCAAGGAAGAGGGAGAGGAGGTCATGCGTGGGAAGGCAGTAGGCACAGCAGGAAGCTGAGGTAGTATAGACAGTCCACAGGGGCTGAAATGGATCTGAAATCTCACAAAAGATTTCAGTGTTGGGATCTGCATCCTGAAGGAGAACAATGATGCAGGTACAGGTAAAGGCCTCAGGTGTTAGCACATCTTTGATAACCCCATCCCCAAAGTTTTTCCAGGGGTACTATAAGGAGAAAGAAAATTTGAATAGGAGGTGGAAGGAGATTACTTTCCCACAATTACACAACTGAGGTAGCCAAAGAGCAGAATTTGCTCCGATTCCACTCAAAATGTATTCCAATGATGCAAATTTGTTAAATATGAGGTAATATTTCAATGTTCTTAATAGTAGTAATATATTAAAAGAGAAAATTATGTGATTTCAATAAGTAGAGACTTGTTCTATGATTTAATGCTCATTTAAGATTAAAATAACAAAACTCTTATAAATCATTTTTTGAAGGTAGAAGACTTATACCAATAAAAGGTATCCAACAAAGCTCTCTAGCAAATATCCTACTTAGAGATAGGATATTAGAAGTGCTATATTAAGAGTAATCCACAAAACAAGGATTCACTCTTCAAACCTTAGTGTTAGTCAAAACTTTACTTAAGTTCAAAGTCTATGACAAGAAAAGAAAAACCAGTAAGAAAAATAAATGTAAGAATTTGAAAGAAAAAAAAATCCATTGATTTTTTTTGGTATTTTCTTGTTTGCCTTTTTTAGATTAACATAGGATGGGGCGCTGAAACTTTTCACAGGTATGAAGAGTTCAGGTTCTTTTAATGTGGTTCAACTGAGTGTTTTCTGAGCTTTTCTCTATGTAATCATGACAAGTTCTAAACTAGATGCTAAAAGGATAAAGTAAAAAACGTAACAAGTATTATCCTCTAAGATTCCATATGGTGTGGGGTGGGGGGTAACTCTCAAGCAAGATATCTTTCAGTCAATAAAAATTCTGATACATCCAGAAAATGAAATATTATTCAGTGCTAAAAAATAAGTGAGCTCTCAAGCCATGGAAAGGCATGGAATAAACTTAAGTACATATTACCACATGAAAAAAAAACAGTCTGAGAACAATTCCCATTACATGATTCCAACTATACGACATTCTGGAAAAGGCAAAATTGTGGAGATGATAAAAAAAATCAGCGGTTGTCAGTGGTTGTGGAATAAGGTAAGGGATGAATAGGTGAATCACAGAGGATATTGAAGTCAGTAAAATTACTCTGTATGATATCATAGCAATGGATATATGTCATTATACATTTGTGACAAGCCATAGAATGTACAACACCAAGAGTGAATCCTAATGTGAACTATGGCATTTGGGTGATAATGATGTGTTGATGTGGGTTCATCAGTTATAATGAATGTAGCACTCTGGTGGTGTCTACTGAGAAAGGGGGAGGCTGGGTTTGTGTGGAGGGAAGAAGTATACAAGAAATTTCCGTAGCTTCCTATCAATTTTGCTATGAACCTCAAGCTACTCTAAAAAAAGTAAAGTCTTAAAAAAATCTGTGGGAGAGAGTAAACCATAACCAACCCAGACTAGCTTGAAATGGCCATGCCAGCAGGCAATGGGGGTCTCCAGGACCCAGATACAGTCCATTTTCATTAAAACACTAATTGCAATAGAATGTTCAGTGTGAATCTAGTTGCTTATTATTCAATGGCACTAATAAATCAAATTATCCAATGAAAGCTTTGAAAAATTGTATTTTTCTTTTATAAAAATGTTCACAGAAAAATGTGAACAGTTGGCAATTAAAAAAAAAAAGTTGCAAATCAAATTGTAGCAGATCTTGTGATTTTGACCTTTCCTTTCCTACTCCCCTGCCACCTTAAACTGGTAAAACATGCATAACACTTACAGAAAATACTGACAAGACCACATTAAGGAAAGTGATTTCCTTCCCTCCTAGTCTCCTCAAAAAAACCACTGTTTTTTGATAGCATGATCGATGAAATACCAGTTTTTCCAGTTAGTCAATTTCCCTTATACATGTTTCATTCCAAAACCAAATGTTTGGTATGATTTTGCTTTAGAAGGTTATTTTCACCATCTTTTATTTCTAAGCACCATTGCTATGAAAAGAAAATGGATCATAAATTACTCCCTCTGAGTCTATGAGTTAATATACTTCTGTGTTATAAAGAGTATTGTCAAGTGTTTCTTTTGTTTTGGGAACTTGAGTAAGTGAATCACTTATGAGAAAGACAAACACAATCTGGTTATTTGACATTAAATTTAATTTTAGAGAATTAAACAGTTATTCATTTAAAAACTTTTTTTTTTCTTTAGAAAGAGAGGGCATGTGCTCATGAGTTGGTGGGGGGGCAGGGGTGGAGGGACAGAGGGAGAGGGAAGGAATCTTTTTTTTTTAAGATTTTATTTATTTATTTGACAGAGAGATCACAGGCAGGCAGAGAGGCAGGCAGAGAGAGAGGAGGAAGCTGGCTCCCTGCTGAGCAGAGAGCCAGATGTGGGCCTTGATTCCTGGACCCTGAGATCATGACCTGAGCTGAAGGCAGAGCCACCCAGGCACCCAGAGAGAGGGAATCTTAAGTGGGCTCCATGCCCAGTGTAGGGCCCTATGCAGGGCTCAGTCTCACGACCCTGAGATCATGACCTGGGCTGAAACCAAGAGCTGGACACTTAACAAACTGAGCCACCCAGGATACCCTCATTTAAAAACTTCAAATGAAAGCATACTGTGTTCCAGAGGCAGTACCAAAAGCACAAAGAAAATTTTTGCAAAAGGATCCTACCCTTTAGGAACATACCACAGAATAACAGAGATTAATGAAGCTCATTCTAGTCACTGTGGCAATAGGCAATGCACTTATTAATACAATGTATACAAGGTCAGGTAGAAGACATATGAATTTAGCTACCATAGGTGAATGGGGAATTGAAAGGGTAGATAAAATGGAGATGTGGTAAATTACACAGAGAAAAATGAGCCATGCAGTACCCTAGAAACCTGAGATAGCTCAATGATACAAGCTCTTTGCCCTTACTGAAGAGCAATTTATAAAAATGATTATGATATCAGCTGAATGTCTGCGTTTCCCTAAAATTCATACGTTGAAGTCCTAACTCCCAAAGGTGATGGTATTCGTCCAGGGGCCTTTGGGAGATGCTATCCAGAGGGCAGAAGACTCATGAATGGAATTAGTTCCTTATGGAAAGAGGCTACAGAGAGATCAGTAGCCTCTTCCAACATGTGAGGACACAATGAACAGGTGCTGGCTATGAACCAAAAAGAAGGCCATCACCTAATGATGCTGGTACACCGATCTTGGACTTCCAACTTCCAGCACCATGAAAAATAAATTTCTGTCATATATAAGCCATCCAACCTGATGCATTTTGTTACAGCTCCATGAGTGAACTAAGGTATCAGCAGATGAAGCCAGCTCATTTCTGCTAATCCTCCAAGTCTCAAAACGAATACATTTTCCCCAGAAAACACTGAACTCTTCAGTTCCCCATCACCGAGATCACCTTTTTTTTTTTTTTAAGACTTTTATCTATTTATTTGACAGACAGATCACAAGTAGGCAGAGAGGCAGGCAGAGAGAGAGAGAGGAGGAAGCAGGCTCCCCGTTGAGCAAGGAGCCTGATTCAGGCCTCGATCCCAGGACCCTGAGATCATGACCTGAGCCGAAGGCAGAGGCTTTAACCCACTGAGCCACCCAGGTGCCCTCTGAGATCATCTTTAATCATAACAGAATTATTAAATCTTCTTTAATTGTCCTGGATAGAGTGTAATTCTCATGAGGGCAGGGACTATGCTGTCTTGCTCACCAATGATTCCCAGTATATCCACAGTGCCACAGTGTATGATAGGAGTTCAATTATATTTCTCAAATACACCAACAGGAAACAGAATGAACAGATCTTGTAGTAATGAGATCAGAAAGAGTTATACATAGAAGTTTACTGAAGGTGATGGAGGAATGGCTAAGGATCTGATTAAAATATATGCTCAGATATGCTTTCTGAACAGATCATTAAGAGGCTCCATAATGGGAAGGAGGTGATAGTGAGGAAGGCTAAGCCAGAGTTAGGAAATCAGTTCACACACTAGAAATAACTCAAATAGTATAGGTAATAGCAGGTCAACATTGATACATACAAGCAAAACAGCTCAAATTCTGAGCTTCAAGTGGGAGTAGATGTATCCGTAGGGGCTACGGAAGTGCCTGAAACATAGAGGACACTTGCTAAAAACATTTTCAGGTGAACAAATGAAAACAAGAGCTGACATTTATCAAGGTTTTACTCTGTTCTATTTATTACCAGTTTTTATCCTCCTCATTTTCTATTTCTACCCAAAACCCCAAGGGCATTCGAGCAAATAAGGCAAGAATAACGTGCACTCATTTCCCCATGAGGTAAGATTGGTGCTAGGATTTAAAACCAGATATGTCAGACTCCCAAACCTAAGCTCTAGCCTACTGATTCAAGTACAGATGCCCATCATATTTTAATTTTCATCTTTATTTAAACTTTATTATTACTTACACCTGGGTAGACTTAAGCATTACTCAGAGTATTAGGGTTTTCCAGAAAAACAGAACAAAGAGGATGCCCAGAACGATATGTAAGAAGAGATTTATTATAGGAATTGGATTACACGGTTATGGAGGCTGTGAAGTCCTAAGATTTGCTGCTTGCCCACTAGAGAAACAAGAAAGCCAGTGGAGTAGTTCCAGGCTGAGTGTGAAGGCCAGGGAACCAGGGGAACCAATGATGCAGATCCAGTCTGAAGGAGCAAGAAACCAGAAGCACTGATGTTCAAGGGTAGAAGATGCGTGTCCCAGCTCAAGCCCGGAGAGCAAATGTGCTCTTCCCCCGCCTTTTTGCTCTACTTAAAACTGGATCATGTCCACCTGTGCTGGTGAGGTGAATCTTCTTTATTTTAAATCTACTGATTTAAATGCTAATCTCTTCCAGAAACAATGCCACAGACACACCCAGAAATAATATTTTACCAGCTATCTGGGCATCCTTGAGCCCGGTCAAATTTTACAATACATAAAATTAACATCACACCCTATACTTATGCAGGCACTTTCTAATTTACTGTACATCTTCACTGCCTAATATTCTGCATATAACACATTATCACAAAATGTGTGGCTTAAAACAATAACATTTATCATATTCATCAATATGCAATTTGAGCAGGCTTTGGCAAGGAAAGATCCTCTTAGCTCCACTTGCCATCAGCTAGAATGCTGAGAGTATCAGAAGCCTTACTCACATGCCTGGCTCGCGGTGAGTCCCGAGCTGGGACGGTCAGCTGGAACAACTACATACAGTCTCTCTGGGTGGCCTGGCCTTCCTCACAGCATGGGGGCTGGGTTCCCAGGGTAAATATCTGGGGACACAGAAAGAATTGGAAGGGAGAGGGGGACAGAAACTAAATCACCTTCTATGACCAGCCTCAGCAGTCATACAATGTCTTTCCTGCACATTCTATATTCTGTCCATTAGAAGAGTCATTAAAACCAGCCAGTGCTCAAGGCAGGTAACAGACTCCATCTTTTGATTGAGAAGTGGCAAAGTTTTAGAAAGGCATACGGGATGTTACTGTGGATAATTCTGAAAAATACAAGCTGCTCCACCAATGGCAGTATAATTGGGAACTTCCTTTATAAAGTGGGACACGTGGGTGGCTCAGTCGGTTAAGCATCTGCCTTCAGCTCAGGTCATGATCCCAGGGTCCTGGAATAGAGTCCTGCATGGGGCTCCTTGCTCGATGGGGGCCTGTTTCTCCCCCTGCATGCCTCTCCCCCTTCTTGTTCTCTCTCTCTAGCAAATAAATGAATAAAATCTTTAAAAAATTCTTTATATTTATTGAAAAGAATAATTCTTTGTAACTACTGAGAATATCAGTAATGTATCATTACTACTCACTTACTGAGCTAGTATTCACTTAATCCTTATCCCAAACCTGTAAAATAGATCCAGTCATCATCTCCATTTTTCAGTTGCAGGAATGAAGGCACAGAGAAGTGCAGTAACTTGCCCAGGGTTACACAGCTTGTTCAATGATGGAGTTGGCAGTCAAGCCCAGATGATGCACTTCCTCTCTTAGATACCACACTTCACTGACTTTCTAAGAGGAGTCACAGAGAAAAATAGGTTTTTCTGACTGTACAGACTGTCTTACCAGTTTGATCTTCTTTCCTCACATAGCCCTTCTTGCCACTCACACATTCTAGATTTTAGAAGCTCATTTGACTCTATTGACAATGTGCTCATTTAAAACATGTACAAAGGGAAACCCCATTAAGCAGCTGAATGTTACTGATTTTGGCAGATATGATTATTCCTCAGGAAGCATTAGCAGCAAAATACTTTTCAATTCATCAACACTCAAAATAAGAACAAATAAAAGTATAAGATGTAGGGGCGCCTGGGTGGCTCAGTTGGTTAAGTGACTGCCTTCGGCTCAGGTCATGATCCCGGAGACCCAGGATCGAGTCCCACATCGGGCTCCCTTCTGAGCAGGAAGCCTGCTTCTCCCTCTCTCACTCCCCCTGCTTGTGTTCCCTCTCTGGCTGTGTTTCTCTCTGTCAAATAAATAAAATCTTTTTTTAAAAAAAGTATAAGATCGGGGCGCCTGGGTGGCTCAGTTGGTTGAGCGACTGCCTTTGGCTCAGGTCATGATCCTGGAGACCCAGGATCGAGCCCCACATGGGGCTCCCTGCTCAGTGGGAAGCCTGCTTCTCCCTCTCTCACTGCCCCTGCTTGTGTTCCCTCTCTCACTATGTTTCTCTCTGTCAAATAAATATATAAAATCTTTAAAAAAAAAAGTATAAGATGTGCAGGAAGAGTACAAGATATAGTTGAAATATTTTCCTAAAACAAAATTTATTCTATCACTATTGATTTAAACTATTTTCTTTGTAACCTGACAACCACCTATATGAAATATGCTAAGGGAACAGTCAGAGAATATTTGATTGAGATAAAATTGAAATGGCCTCAGAATCTCTTATTGAAGACTGATCATGAAGGCATCAGATATTTAGTCAAATCTTTGGAGTTAATTTTGCAGGGTCTCATGCAACATTTACCAAACGCCAACACTAAAAAAAAAAAAAAGAAATATTCGAGCCCTATGGGACTGTCTCTTACCAAAGCATCAAAGAGACACGTTATTAAGTCTAGTAAAATCTGGATAATTGGCATCATTGAAAAATAATGCTAACTTCCTACTTTTTCAGCACTGTGATCATCATCATCATTATTATCAACACAAAACTCATTTAATGACTGGATTTTTACATTTCACACTTATATCAAATACAAATGAGTAGTCCTTGACTTCTAAATTCTAATCCACAAATTGCACAACAGATATTGTTATCTGTAGAAATTTTGAAAAGATTCATGACATTTATGTGCATGTTTTTGAAAACTGATTTTTTTCTCTGACTTCTGTGTACAAGAACTGACAAGAAAAAAGCCAATTTTTTTATCATATTGTTAGTACACAATCTGATTACTTTATTTGAAGTACATAATATTTCCAGTGTGAAGAATTTATCATCTGTGATTTGCTATTTTAATACTGATGTTAAATATATTGTTTTAATTTGACAAAAAACTTATGTTAAATGGGTTAACATAGTTTAACATATGTTAGTTGTATTTCAGAGTGATTTGGCCCCCTTTAAAATGTCAGACTGTTGAGTCATTTTTAGAATATTCCAGTAATTCACTCAGACAACCTGGGTTGTAGGTGAGTTGGATAATAAGAAACAGCTGGATCAGCTATTCTGCCCTCAAGAGATATCATCATAAAAGAGAGAGGTTTATAGATGCAAGTTCATAAAATTTTAGAATAATAAATTACCACAAAGACTATATAACCAAACTGATATATTTTATAAATGAGGAAAACATCAAAAAAATGACTTATCCAAAATTACGCAGCTAGTTATTGTGTATTCAGTCTAGAACCCAAGTTCCTATTTTCCCATCCAAAGCATCTTTCACTCCGCCTTGCCATCTGGATGAGTATGTGTTTGTGTGTGTTTGTTTGTTTGTGTGTGTGTGTGTATGTATGTGTGTGTTGTGGGGAAAACCAAAACACACTATCCTTCTAGTATTACTTTACTTGCTCTTAGGAGAAACAAATAACAAAACACATACACTGTTACTATGAGATATTAAGTCTATGCAAAAACAAAAACAAAAACAAAAAGAAGCTGACAAAGTTAACTCCAAAACTGTAGTAAGTCCCAGCAACAGAATCAGGCCTTTAAAAACCCTGGTTGTTTTTTTTTTTTCTTTTTTCTACAGTATAGGTTTTTGATGCTTAAAATTTGCAGTGTGTTAAGTGGTAGCCACCCAAAGACAACAAGTCTTAATGGAAGGAATTTTTAAACATTGCCTTATTTAGAACAAGAATCTTTGCAGGTGTAATTGAATAAAAAAATTAGAGATGAAGGGATTACTCTGGTATCTGGGTGGACTCTAATGACCATCACAAATATCACTCTAAGAGACTGAGGGAAATCAGACACAGAGGAGAAAGCAATATGAAGATGGAGGCAGAGACTGGAGGCTTGTGGCCACAAGCCCAGTGTATTAGTCAGAATTCTCCAGAGAAATAAAACCAAAAGATGTGTATATACAGGGGAAAAGATTTATTTTTAAGGAATTGGTTCACGTTATTGATGAGAGTTGTTGAATCCAATATCTTAAAGGGAAGGCTGGCAGGCTGGAGACTCAGAAAAGAGTTGCAATTTGAATCCAAAGTGAGTCAGGTTGGAGGACCAGGAAGAATCTTTTTTTTTTTTTTTAGGGAAGCCTGTTTGTTCTTATTTTTGTTTTTAAGATTTTATTTATTTATTTGACAGAAAGAGATCACAAGTAGGAAGAGAGGCAGACAGAGAGAGAGGAGGAAGGAAGCAGGCTCCCTGCCAAGCAGAGAACAGGATGCGGGCCAGGACCCTGAGATCATGACCTGAGCCAAAAGCAGAGGCTTTAACCCACTGAGCCACCCATGCGCCCAGGAAGAATCTTTATAGTAGATAAAGTCTGAAGTCAGAATTTCCTCTTCCTCAGAAGACATTCAATGCAGGCCTTAGATTTAATTGGATGAGGCCCATTCATACTATAGAGCACAATCTGCGTTACTCCAAGTTCATCGATTTAAATGTAAATTTCATCACAAAACACCCTCACTGAAACATCCAGAATAACATTTGATCAAATCTGGATACTATGGTTCAGCCAAGTTGACATACAAACTCATTACACTCAGTAGCCACTAGAAACTAAAAGAAGCAAAGGACAGATTCTCTCCTACAGCACCTAGTAGGAGCATGACCCTGATCTATTTTGGATTTGACCTCCAGACTGTGAAAAGTAAACTTTTTTTTTTTTTTAACCACTGAATTTGTGACCATTTGCTATGGCGGCCTCAGGAAACAGATGCAAATGTGTTGTATTTTCTACTAGTTTGATTTTTTATTTGGTGTGTTTTCTTTTTCCTAAGCCAGGCATATTTTATTTTATTTTAGATTTTATTTATTTGAGAGCAAGAGAGAGAGGGAGAAAGCACAAACCAGAGAGAGGAACAGTGGGAGAGGGAGAAGCAAGTCACAGCTGAGTAGAGAGCCCAGTGCAGGGCTTCATCCCAGGACCTTGGGATGATAATCTGAGCCAAAGGCACATGCTTAACGGACTGAATCACCAGGTGCCCGAACCAGGCATATTTGAAAAATCAAAACCCACTGTATAAATCTCTAAGTATGTGATATAAAATGCCCTGTGGTACTTAGTATTCCAGTCCCCATAAATTTCTGTCCCATTACATTAACCACTGCTATTTTATAAGGACTTTTAATTGCAGTAAGTAGGAGTCAAAGTGCCTTTGGGTAAAACAGTGAAAATACACTTCCTAAAGAAAATGTTCTTAACATACACCATTCTTCATATATTGGTTTACTACTCAGGATAGTGCCTACAGTAAGTGCTATTTGTATATTTGTCAAATATACAACTTCTTTTAAAATATAACACTTAAAGAAAAATACAATAAAATGCATTAGGAATAAATTCTACAAGATGCAAAGTAACCATTTAAATAGTTGTGAAACTTTATTTATAGTAACCACGGAACAACTAAATACACTGAGAGATCGATATCCTTAAGAATCTGAAAATATGATAGCGGTGTTCCCTCCTACCAAAATAACCTATAATGCAATTCTAGTCTAAATTCCTGTGGGAATTGCTCTGGAACCTATAAAACCAATTCTAAAATTTAGATTCAACAGCAAAATTTCAAGAATAGCAAAGGTAATCCTAGAGAAGAACAATCTGGGAGAATGTTCCTGCCAGATAATAAAGCATGTTAGAAATCTGTAGTAAGTAGAGAAATCAGAACCATCATGCATTCCTGGTGCATATATACAATAGTATAGTCACTCTGGAAACAGTTTGGTAGTTCTTCCAAAAGTTAAACAGAATTACTATATGACTCATGAATTCAATTCCTATATGCATATCCAAGAGAAAAGCACACACAAAAACCTGTAAAGGAATGCTCATCACAGCATTATTCATAAAAGGCAAAAAGCAAAACAATACAAATACTTACCAGTTGATGAATGGGTAAATAAAAGGCAGCATATCTGAATAATTATTATTCAAAAATAAAACAAATGAGGTACTGCTGCATGCTAAAACATGGGTCAACTTTGAATACATTATCCTAAGTGAAAGACAAGCCTATCATAAAATACCACATATTTTATTATTCCCTTTATATGAAATGCATGAAACAGGGAAATTTATGGAGAAAGAAAGTACATTAGTGATTTCTTAAGCCAGGGGAAAGAAATGGTCCTGGTTAGGAAGAGCTGGGGAGGAGTGCTAAAGTGCAGGGTGTTTCTTTTAGGATGATAAATAAGTTCTAAATCAGATCATGGTGATGACTGCACAATCCTGTGAATAAACTAAACATCACTGGATCTTACACTTTAAATGAATGAATTGTACAGTATGCAAATTATATCTTAACAAGGAATCAGTAGTATCTGCACAGAGATAAATCTAAAAACAACAAAAAAAACACAACCAAGGACCTAAAAGCAAAAGCACTCATTATAACTGAACATGATATACTATAGCACTGAATTTTCGAATCAGTGGCAAGAGTAGAGAATTACCAGGAAATGATTTGGGCATACTATGTTATTCATAAGGAAAGCATATGAAATTAGATTTTTACCTTATACTCAACAAAATAACTCATTCCAGAAGGAATTCAATAATATATGTTACAGACAAAATTGAACATTTTGTTTGTGTAAACTGTTACATACACTTTAAAAGAGAATTTAGAATTGTCTAGCACATTTGAAGATATGTATAACCTATGCCCCAGCAATTCCACCTCCAGATGTATTCCCTAGAGAAGCTCTTGTACGTGAATATGCATTGACAAAAATGTGTATGCTACTATTATTTGTAATAATGCAAAATAGAGAAAATCCATGGCTTGGCACTGGAGCACTGCATGGTGACATGAGTTAGTAGATCAAATGTAATACTAAAATAAAAGAGACGGTCTTAGAATAACGTATCAAGTATAATTCTGACCTGTAAAGGCCAAAAATATACAAACAAAATAATATATTATTTAAGATACGCAAAAATGTGCAATGGCAGGAAAGTAATGAGATTAAGGTTAGGTGTACTTGACACCCAGAAGTTTCTGGTAAAACTACATTATAAGTATGTGAACTTTTGCTTTATTATTTTTTAATTATTTTTAAAAGAATGGTAGTTTATAATCTGTTTCAATGTATAATTACTATGAAAAAATGAGAACAGTTGAGTAGATTTCAGTTGGATGGTGAGGACATGAGGTAATTTTTTTAGAAGTTATTCTTGGAGGGGCACCTGGGAGGCTCAGTTGGTTAAATGTCTTCCTTTGGCTCAGGTCACGATCTCAGGATCCTGGGATTGAGCCCCACATCGGGCTCCAAGCCCAGTGGGGAGTCTGCTTGTTCCTCTTCCCCTGCCCCTCCTCCCTGATCAGGCTCTTTCCCAAATAAATAAATAGAAGCTTTTAAAGAGAGAGAGAGAGAGAGAGAGAGAGAGAGAGAGAGAGAGAGAGAGAGAGAGAGAGAGATTAGTTATTTTTGGAACCTCAAGAATTCCAATCTACCTATTTGCTCATCTTTGTAATTAGCAAAACTATTATAAGAAATATTAAATGGATATGAGATCTTATCTAAACGGAATATAAAGGTCATACTAAAGTACTAAAATTTCAATGTTTACTATTAAAGAGTAATTTAGAATGCAAAATTTTGATAGTTTACCAACTGAGAGAGAATCCTTTCACTCCTTAAAACAGATCACAGAATGATCCTTTATCTGTTCCTAAGCCACAGGGTTTTGTTTGTTTTGTTTCTAGCAACTAACTGAAGATGGAGAGATGAAAACCTTTCTTTGGTTGCTCTCCTGGTGAATCAAAATGGACAATAGCCTTTGGGCTAGGTATCTTAAAGGCATGACCTTTTTAATTTATAAATTCTTATAGGTGACATTTATCATATTATCAGGATAAACATCTCAATAAAAATATACCATTAGAAAAAAGTAATTTTAACAAAATTAACCCAAATCCATTTCTTTAATAGTCACTCTATAATTCTCAACGCAATGTTTCCTTAGCATCAGCTTTACTAGAAAGTGTGAGAAGGAAGTAAATTTTAGTTTTGATTGCTTTAGGATATGGAGGCAATTCAACGTTTCATTCAGGAATTTAATTACACCATTTAGAAGGAGTTTATGGTGGACTGGCGTGGAGCCAGGCTCCTGAGCCCTGACAATGCACTTAGGTGATGATGAGATTCGCCCCTCTGGACGGCACATCAAGGAAAAGAGACTACTCATCTAATCTATTCTTTAGAACCATCTCAAATTTACTATTAGGATTTATCTCTTCTTAAATCTTCCATTTCCTATTCTATTGTCAAATTAAAATCCTCATGTGAGTCCACTTTTATGGGCGTACCAGTGAGGATCTATAGGATAAGGCTCTGATAGATAGTTCAGCAGTCAATACAGACTCATATAGGAATACCAGATCTGAAGGGAGCTATGAAGAACACCAAGAAGAATGTAATCCAGAGGGAGAGATAGGGAGAATAGCTTTTTTTTTTTCTCTCTCATGGAAAGCTCTTTCTTTATTATAATTACCTGAAACTTAACTCATTCATCCATACATCCATTCATCTGTCCATCCATTCATTCACTGAGTCAATAAATATGTTTTTAAAATTACTGTTATGCCTGGGAACTGTATTATGTACCACTATAAAATTCCTAAAGGGTTTCCCATGAAACTTCTCTTTGACATTACCTGGCACTAAAGATTTAAAGGCTATATAAGGGATTGAAGAAGACAAGTTTGCTTACTACATATAGAACTTGGCACAAGTGGTGGGAAGGACATATACCCTGAGCAAAGGAATTGCAGAATGTGAAATAAGTTTGTTTACTGTAGAATTTCTCATGACCATTGATATAAATATGCATTATAAATCTCCAAAAGGAGTATATTTATTCAGGCTTTTCTAAGCTTACTTGACTGAATAATCATTTTCCTTCTTTTTATTTTTTCATTAAAGACAGTATTCTGGAATAAATTTTTAAAGGGAACATAACTTGGAATTATTAATCTAATAAAAGGCTCTGACTGAAGATCTGGTTTACCTCTAATTTTTGTGTTATTAAAGACAAAACCAGGATTGGTATTTGGATAGATCTAAGGGCTGTTGTTTCTATGGCTATGTTATTTAACCAAGTCATTAAAATATACATATCCATATATGTTATTTACATATTCTATGTATCTATCTGTAATATTTGTGTATATATACATATACATATAGTTATTTCAAGGATGACATATAAGAACATATAAAGTTAATTAAGCTCAGGGTCCTTTTATAGTAGTTTAATAAATTGTAGCCCCTAAGACAATGACAATGAAGATCATGACAAAGAAAAAGAAGAAATATTCTGACAATAAAACACAGTGTCCCCTACGTCAGGAATGAATGCTGGGACCATATTTGGTCTTCCTGAAGTAGCACTTTTAGCCCCAGACGTATCAGCCATCATTTTGCTTTCCTGGTTATACTGTACATGTAACCAATGTCTTCTAACTGTAACAGTTTTTAATCATGGCCAATCACCCATAATCTTCTTTCCTTGTCTACCTCCTTCCAGCCTCTTTCTTGGGTAGCATCTTTTTTTCCCCCTTCTCTTATCTTTAGCTCTAGTAGCAGGAAAATAGACAGATATCCTGGAAAAGTCAGAGAGAGACTATGCCTCTTACATGTTACGAGTACCATTCACTGCTCTATTCTTTCTCCAGGCATAGATCTCTTATAACCCCACTTCACCAAGTAGTCAAAGGAATCAGAGCTAGGAATTTGGAGGGATGGGGACTGAATCCTTATGATTGTATGTTCAATATGGTAGGGCAAGTAATACCAGTAATCTGTCTTGAAAAACTAACACCCTCCCATTCTGCATGCATAGAAAGAAATCACTATCAAATGGGCACAGGTTTACTTTAAGTAGAAACATGGGAATATGCATAACAAAAGATAGGAAGCTGCTTTATACACTCACTGTCTGGGTTTCACTGGTATTTAATATTAATATCTTTTGCTTTTGTATTCAATGGTTCTTCCATGTATACTCATTCATAAAACAATTATTTATTGGATACTATTATATACCAGACTCTGCAAATAGGGAATACATTTTTGAAATATTTTGAATATTTTAAACTTACATCATATTTTTAGCCTAAAGAGTGTTTTGATTTCTTTAGGAGCTTAAATGACTTCTATGATGTCAGCTGGCAAACTGAATTATTTCTGTAACACTCATGTATCATAGCAATTCAAGTGAAAGTTAGGTGTGACTGAAAAATCTCACATCAAGAAATCCATGTTTTCAAAATTCTTTAGCAAGAAACTCTTTTAAAGGCAACTGGTTACAAACTCTATAACTCATCCCAAATTTGGAAAACAACACTTATCTAAATATATTCGTTATGTTCCTGGCAGGAGAGAGAGAAAGACAGGGTGGGGAAAACGAGTAATATGACTTTATCTGTAATAAAGTTGAGTTTAAGGTAAAAGAGCTTGATGGGGAAGAAATGTTCTCAAAATTTAGGAAAAAAAACTACTGAAGTCATATGATCTCATTAATCACCTTCTGCCAAAGTCTCAAGCCATTGCCAAAATAGTCTCTTTGTGCCATGGCCTAATAATGACTCTATAATAGTCAAACTTTTAACTTTGTGCTAAATTCCCTAGAAGTAGTCAAGAAACCAGGAGTTAAAAGGCTGTACAAGTGAACCTGTAATAAACTAGGATCTATTTAATTACATGGTGTGCTAGTAACTGACACTGAAAAACAAAACTGAGAAGGATAATATCTGAATAAGTGTTAGCTTAAGAAAAGGGAGCTATGCTAATGAAAAATTAGCTCATTAGTAATGAGTAATAACAGCATTTGAAAGCATTTATACATGACCCAAGAAAAACAAATGTGGAAGTTTGGCTTTCTAAACTGGTAAGAGTCTAGCAAAACTTTATTTAGACTAGGCCAAAACTTGGTTTCTTTCCAGGCCTTGAAGCTGAATCAACACAGACAGAATGAAGTGTAGAATTTTTTTTTTTGGACAGTTATCTGTAATTTAGATTATTACATATTCTTTTCCAAAGTCTACTGTGTAATCTGTGCTTAATTTTTTTTAACCCCCCTGTATGATTAGTATCTGGAACTAAAGATGGTGTTAATGGTACTATAGGGACCACAGGAGTATTCAAAGTCGATCACATTGTCTGGAAAAAAAAATCCAAAGATTTTTTATGCTGGGAAATGAAACAGACACTTAAGTGTACTGATTTTATTTCCCAAAAACTAATAGTATCTATTTTAAAGGTAAATGGTAAAATTATTTTTTTGAACAGAAATTGGGACATATGACAGGTTGGAAAATTTCTTTCATGTGGGGTCATTACAAGAAGAGGTTTACAATCTTATAAAATTAAAGTATTGTTAATTATACAATTAGCAAATCCCCTCTACCAAAAGCATTTATTCTCCGAACCTGACTATAAACTTACGTGTAGGGACAATATTACATTCAACTTGGTATCACCAGATCAAAGGCCTAACAGGTAAATCTCACACTGTTAATCTTTTGAATTATTGAATACAGTTTTGCAAGAAATTAGAAACCCCTTAGTGGATAGTCAGTTTAAAATTAGGCGGTCAACTCTGACTTTACAAAAATCTCTTCATTGTTGCTGAAGTGTTTCTTCAGAGGAGATTTCCTCCTGAGTTGTGTGAAGAATTGCAGCAATTATCCATTTCACACAGTTCATGTCTAAATGTAGCAAGATAATGGACTAAGTAAGGCACAACTAAACTGGGCCACACACAATGTTGCTATGGTTGTTACAGATTGGCACGGGGCATTGCTTGGTTTACAGGGCTACAGCAATCCATACTGTCTTAAAACATTAAGAAGCCATGGAACCTAAGTCTACCAGCTTATAAGGATTACAGGACCACCTACCATCCCTAGAGCTCTCTCTGATCTTCTGATGGATTACATAGACCAGTGATTCTTGAACTTGACAACTGTGTGAACCTCTTTAAGAGGAAAGACTATCCTTAAGATAGCTTCAGTAATGACTTTAATTATCTGTATTTTGATATTCCTTACTTTGATGTAAAACTATGACTCTTTTTTATAAAACAAGCATTTTCATTCTGCATTTCTGTTTCTCCTTTGGTTTTTAGTGCCTCAAAAATAATCCAAACTGAATGACTTTTCTAGGCCAAAGGCATTCTACTACCAAATTTTCCAGCTGGATGGGGTTCAAGGACACTTGAACTTCCGGTCATTCTACAATGGTGTTCTCAGGTAAGGAGAGATCACTACTGTTAACATGTGCTTAAATCATGTAACATGAATTTTAGGACTTTTTACGTTATTGCCATGAACCAATACAGAACAGTCTGTGTCTAATCCCATCTTGTGCCATCCTCTCAATTTCTTACTTTCTCCCCTCTCTCTCCTATCTTCTCACCCCTGATTCATGATCCTATATAATTCTTATACACTTGTTGCTATGAGTCACTTACTTCTGGGTGAGAAGGCTGTGTGGAACAAGGCTTCACCTTAATTCTGGAGATGTAGGCAGTCTGGAACAAATCCCCACAGAGCATATTCCTGAGTATATTATTTCCTGCCAAGAAAAAAAAAAAAAAGCTCTAAATATAATCAACAGATGTCTCCGTGTTAAGATATCTGTGTTTCAATCACAAAAAAATTAGTACAGCCATCTATACTTGTCATATGTATGAATACAGTCAACAAAGAACACAGAAAACAATGAAAAGTAAACTGTACTAAGGCCTCTGTAGGAATGAACTTGGCGCATAAATAAAATCAGGGCATTCAAAGGTTTTGGTAATGGAATTTAATGCCTGTCCTGAGGCTTTTCTTTAAGGTTAATTATCACTATCATTTATTTATTCACTACCTCGCTTACTTAGCATAAATTTTTGTATGAATTTGGGAAATGTAGAGGAGTTAAGCTTCTAAAAAGACCAATTTTTTTTTAAATATTTTTTATTTATTTGACAGAGAGAAACACGGCGCGAGAGAGAACACAAGCAGGGGGAGTGAGAGACAGCAAAGCAGGCTTCCTGCCAAGCAGGGAGCCCGATATGGGGCTCGATGCGGGGCTCGACGTGGGGCTCCATGTGGGGATTGATCCGCAGTCTCCGGGATCATGACCTGAGCTGAAGGCAGTCACTCAACCAACTGAGCCACCCAGGCGCCCCTAAAAAGACCAACTTCTAATGAGAGAATGTATACAGGCTCGTAGGTCTCAGTTCATGGGCATATTTTGGTCGTTAACAATGAACTGAGATAATGCATTGGTTTACAGGATCAATGCTGACCTTTTATGAAAGGATCTCCGTCACAACAAATCCTATCACTCATTCAGAGCAGGGTTTTAGTTAGAAGGGCCAAGAGGGGCTACAGCTGGGAAATGAACAAGCTTTAAACAACAGTACTTATGAAATCCATGAAGTGTAGCTAAAATCAAGTGAAATATCAAGTTTGTAGCAAATCATGGTAAGCTAGATAATGCTTCCATCTCCAACCCCTACCAAAGGAACATATCCTAATCCACAGAACCTGTGAATATATTGCCTTCTATGGTAAAGGGACTCGGCAGTAACTAAATTGAGGATCTTGACCTGGGGAGATTATCCTGATGGACCTAATCTGTAGGCTCAATGTAACTGCAAGGTCTCCTGTAAGAGAGAAGCAGGGAGATCAGAGTAGTTGTAGGAGATGCGATTAAAGGAAGGAAGCAAGAGGTTGGAGAGATATGAAGAGGGTAAAGCTAAGAAATATGGCCAGCTAGAAAGGATAAGGAGTGGATTCTACTTTGGAGTCTCCAGATGGAACTAGAACTGTTTCATACTGTTATACCTGTGGTAAGGTGTTATAGCAGCAGTAGTATTAATAGCAGACATATACACAAATTAGATCTTTTGGGGAGGTAGGAGAGAGAACCCAAAAGAAGCCTGGATAACCTTACTGATATTCTTTCTCTTTGCGAGAAAATTTTTGAAGAAAAAAAAAAGGTGATACATATTACATATTTCCACAAAGTCTGACGTTTAACACTGTTCTGGGGGAAAAAAAAGTAATGGCATTTGTCATTCTTCCAAAATCTTCTCCTTATTTCTATTTAATTCTAAAGAATCAATCTAATCAATCTGTAGGCCAGAAAGTTTAACAATTTTGTTATAGTTAAGATCAAAGATCATTATAAAATTAGTATCATTTAATATTTAGGATATAGATACAAAAAATCATAAGCTAATTTTGAGCTTTGATTATGAAGTTCAGAAAGAAAGACTTTGGAAAAAATTTGATTTTCGCCTAGAAGTCAGAAAGTGTGGGTTCTAGCTTTAATTGGCAAATATATTATTTCCCAGTATCCTAATTTTTATTTATTTTTATTTTTTTAAAGATTTTATTTATTTATTTGACAGAGAGAAATACAGCTAGAGAGGAAACACAAGCAGGGGAAATGAGAGAGGGAGAAGCAGGCTTCCCGCTGAGCAGGGAGTCCAATGTGGGGCTCGATCCCGGGTTTCCAGGATCATGACCTGAGCCAAAGGTAGTTGCTTAATCCACTGAGTCACCCAGGCGCCCTGCAGTATCCTAATTTTTAAATAAAATAACAAGAATAGATTGCAACCCAAGCATCTCTTGTCTATCTTTAAAGTATATTATAGCATAAAGAGAAAGTGAACATTTTGTTTTTTAATCCCAGGAACAGTCATAAAATACTGCTCAAAAGACAAGGCAAGTAGGCTCTCTCAGAATCCCGGAGGAATCTGTACCAAAAAAACTGATCCCCAGGAGAAACCTTCACTAGGGCTGGGACAGTTACCATGTCCCACTAGTTGTACAATGTTTGCTATGAAAAAGAAATTGCCATTATAAAGCTATGAGAGGTGGGGTGGTAGATAGCCCAAGGAGGTACTGAATGATGTTTATTACTGTTCAATTAAGCATTTAATACAGGAAGTATAGAATTAAGCCCAGCTCACCAGTATAACATACACAAATGTTTTTCAAAAAGTGAAGTTAATTATTATGTCAAATATGACCTACATATGTAGGTTTATCTTACTCTTCCTGTTGAGTTATATTAGTCTTTTTGAGCCGAAGTTCTAAGAATCCCTTTTTAGATAAGGTACCTTGTTCTACCTCATAGCTATCTTGCAGTAAATTTTTCAATACTTCAAACGTTTCTGGTATACTTTTAAAAAGTAAAAAAGAACAAAAACATTAAAATTTTAAAAATACAAGGCATTTTTATTCAAAATGCCAGAAAAAAACCTACAATAAATTTGAAGTCCATGGATTATGTCTTTTTTTGAGATAATGGGAGTGTTTTAACTAAATTTCATACTGTCTTTGTGAATAGATAGAAGGACAAGACCAAGTCTAGTGATCAAACCTGACCTCTTTCTCATTGCAGGGAACACTTCAGATTTTCCCTAATAATGATAAAATAAAAGGCAGCGAGAAGCTTTACATTGGCAAGATATATCTCATTTTATAATATAGTAAACAATTAAAAATAAAAGCCTTTTGAGTTAACCTAGGTTTGTGTCTCAATGTGACTTCTTCCCTATAACTGTGGACAAATCTACTGAGTCTCTCTAGGTATTAATAAAGCCAACCTTCCAGGTAGGCTGTGTGGGGCTTAAATATGGATTCATATGAGGTGCTTCATGCACATTCAGTCATAGCAACTCCTTGAGTGATAGCTATTGTCATTTTACCAATATTATCATATGCCAACCTTTTCCAACTCACATTAATTGTTTAGTGATAAAAACAGAATAAGCAAAGCTATAAAAACAACAACAAAAAGGGGCACCTGGATGGCTCAGTCTGTTAAGCGTCCAACTCAGTTTTGGCTCATGTTGTCATCCTTGGTCATGGAATGGAGCCTTCACAGGGCTCCCTGCTCAGTGTGGAGTGTGCTTGGGATTTTCTGCTTCTTCCTCTCCTCTTCACCCCTACCTGTGCTCGTACTCTACATAAATAGATAGATAGAGAGAGAGAGAGAGAGAGAGAGAGAGAGATAAAATCTTAAAAATCTTAAAGAAACAAAAGAGGCATTTGGGTTTAGGGCCAAAGACAAAGTATTAGTAACAGAACTAATCTTTCTATTTTGGATTTTACAATGTTAAATTTATAAACAGTTTCTTTTTTTTTTAATTCAAACATTCAAACATTTACCATTTAGTAATAAAAATTGAAAAAATGTTAGTAAATTCCAGATATATTATTGACAAAGACCTTACATCTGCAGATTGTTGAATGTCAAAATAAGACACTGAGTTCATTTATCATCAAGATGTTTAATGGAATAATTGCCTTTCTCTGACGTCTATTCCACTAAAGCTAAACCATTCAGTCCACTTCTAGTCTCCACCTATGGATGAACTTCCCTCTGCTCAATTCTGTAACAAGTCAAACAGAGACAGTATATGTTTGGGAATCAAGTCAATTTCTCTGACTCTCAAGTCAATTTCTTTGACTCTCTGCTCTGATTCTAGGAAGTAGCCTCTTTATTCCTTCTTTATCTCTTCAAATAATTTCTATTTATAAGAAATTTCCTCTGTAGACTGAGGCTTTAATAATGAAGCAGTCCTTGACTTCGTTTCCTGCTCACACCTGTTTTGTTTTACTAATCCTCTTGGGTGCTGGAATAATGTTCTGGAATCAACATTAATCCCATTCAGGCCTTCAGTGTGTCACCATGAACATCCTTGATGGTTTTCCTTTGTAAAATTTTGAAATTTTGCATAAATTCCTCCTCTGCTTCTCATTGTACCTTCCCATCTGAATTCTTCTCTCTTGCCTACTGAAAATCATTTATCCCTGATAACATGTCCTCTCAAGCCCATTTTCATTCTCAAGCCCCTGCTCTCTGAGATCTGTTCATTCTCAGCACTAGCTAAGACCTATTCCTGTTCTGATGGTTTACTCAGACATAGGTGACACAGACACTACACTCCATCCCAGTACTGAATAAGCAAAATGTTGGCTCAGTCAAAATGGAGCAAGCTCAAGAAATCCCAGAGTGTCTGACTGATCACAAGCTGTGCTAGATCCATCAGCCAGCATGCTAACCCTGTGGGCTCCAGGGGGCGCGCTGGGGAAAGACATTCAAAGGATGACCCTGAAAATGATTCAGAAGGACGTGCTGTGCAGTCAGGAGAGAGGGTGTTACTTTTGCAGCACTGTCTTTAGTCCAGGACTACCCTGGCTTTATGTCAAGTCACTGCTACTCACATGCTGTGATCTCTGGGCTCTCATCAGTGATCTGTCACTGCTTGGAGTGACAAATTCCTCGTCTATAAAAATGAAGGTAGAAACCTATCTTACTGGGAGTGAGGATTAAAAATGACAAACTTGATGTTAAGGACTTGTCATAATATTAAGTACACAAAATATCAGTGATGATAGCAAAAGTAATTACTACTCCTGGCATAATCCTCATATTGTCATCAGCCTAAAATCCCTTTCTCACCAGTCTTCCTCCTTCCCCATTTCCCCCTCAGGACATAGATTGCCAATACATGAATTTTTAATCTCTAAGGTTATCGCCTTTGAACTTTAGTTCAATTAAATTCCCTCTACACACAAACGTTAAGGGGCACTATTTTCTCAGGACCTTTATTTTCTGGTAAGGTTCTTCCCATTTCTCACAACTTCTTCTAGCAATTTCTCCAAGCAGGGCAAATGACCAGTTGCTATAGAAGCTTTAAGCTTCAAATTGTTCCCTGGGGAAATGCAGGTTGGTGCTTGAAACAAAGAAAATGGGCCATATGGGGTAAATGCCAAATGAGAGTATGTGCTAGATGTAAAAATTATAAAGCAAACAGTGTTGCTAAAGTTGTAAAATGGTCCATAGAAGAAATATGTATAAACATGCATTATTTAGTTTGACATTTAGTCCTTTGCAAATTGATTTGATGTTTCAGAGCCTAAAACTATTGTGTAATTTATTTAATATTTATATAGCAATTTACATTTGTTAAAATCTTCTAGGACATTTATTACTCTTTGATTCATACTTGCCTGGTGTACAATCTCCTTACATATTAAGGGGGAACATTGAAATTGATCACTTTTTCAGCCTCAATATGTTGTCATGAAATAAATTATGGTCATATTAAATACTCAATAGTTCTGTAACTTGTTAAACTCCAATATAAGCTGGTAGCATCCTGAAGGAAACAGACCAGCATTCACAGAAATGACATCTATCTTTATTTATAAGGGCCAAGACCCCTTCTGACGATAGCATCTGATTCTGTAACTAGGACTTCCAATCTGGATGCATAAGGGTTTAAGAAAATTTAATAGTTTAAATACTCAAAAAATTCAACTTTTCAGGTAAACCTACCATGTTTAAAGCAGAATAAATGATTTTTAATTATCAAACATGCGTCTAAGCTTTAAGAGCACGTCTTGCTTTAAATAGTTTCATTTAAGGCTATTTAACTATCATATTTAATACTTGGTCCAGAAAAATATAGTGAGTATTTATAGGGTAACTGTATATAAAAGTAACCTGCCTATATCTCCTTTTCTATCTACAGCACAACAAAGATACTGGATGAATCTGGTTGTTTTGAAGGAGACAGGTAGATACTATCCAAGAACATTATAGACTGGCATTTACTTGCAATGTGTCCCTAAGCTGTGTGTCCCAACTCTCAATACTGCTTCAGCCTTGGATAAAAAATTGTAAAGCAAGGGAAGACACAGGGTTAGGCAACTATAGTAGTGTATTGTTTAGTTGCTTATCCTAACTCAAAGTTTTAAGTTAAAGTTAGAAACTGCCAATTTTGGGGGCCCTAGGTGGCTCAGTCATGAAGCATCTACCTTCAGCTCAGGTCATGATTCAACCCCTGATCAAGCCCAGCCTAGGGCTCTCTGCTCAGCGGGAAGTCTGCTTCTCCCTCTCTTACTCCTCCTGCTTGTGTTCCCTCCTTGGCTGTGTTTCTCTCTGTCAAATAAATAAATAAATCATTTAATTTAAAAAATAAAGGAACTGCCAATTTTTTAAAATATGTTGATTAAGCACATATTTATTGTTTCTCAATAGGAATAACATATTTATGAGACTTTTTTGTATGATGCTAACTTCATTAAAAATAAAATACTAAATAGTTTCATATATGCTCCATCTTTGGGTAATTCATAAAATTTTCTCTCTTCTGCAGAAAGCACAGAAGAAAGCAAAGCAGTTTTGGCATTAATCAACAAAACCTGCCTTGTAACATTGACTCTGCCACTTTCTAGTTGCAATGATGCTGAGCTTCAATTTTTTCTTCTATAAAATGGGGTTAATATTACACACCTCACAGAGTTATTGTTAGAATTCATTTAAGTAAATGAAGCAACTGACATACCAAGTCATTATAAACTTGCCTACAGTCTCCCAACTAGGAAAGATGCTGTATATATTTAAAAGTCCACCTTTCACAGTAAGTAAGTGCCTTTTGAAATACATCTTTGTGCTTGAAACAGTACACAATAAACTGTTATGTACTCAATCTTACTTCTCTACAGAATCTTGTGCATGGCTTCTACTAGTTTCTAGTTTAAGTCATGCATTTAAATTTTCTGTCATGGTGTGTAAATGCTCTCTTTTGAATACTCAAAGAGGGAAGGCACACTTTCAGGCTACAAGAATGTTACACAAACCAGTTCTAAGGGAGAGACAGCTCTTTCTATCATTTAATAGCTTTAATAAGTCCACAAATTACTTGATCCTCCTCCCTTCTAAAGGTAGAGCCTGGTTCCTCTCACCTTGAACAAGAACTGTGCTTAATAACTTGCTTCTAATGAACAGAAAATGACAGAGGTAATTGTGTGAGCTTCTGAGACTAAATCATAAGACACTGCCTTTTCCTGTTCTTCTCCCTCTGGGGGAACTCAGCTGCCATACCATGAGAGTCCTCAAGCAGCCTTAAGGAGAGGTCCACCTGGCAAAGAACTGAGCCCCCCCCGCCAACAATTGCATGACAGGGCCATTTTGGGACAGAATAATCCAGTTTCGGCCAAGCTTTCAGATGATGGCAGGCCAAGCTAACAACCTGACTGCAACATGACAACAGAATCTGAACCAGAATCACCTAACAAACCTACCCTGGAATTTATGACCCACAGAAAATGTGAGACAATAAATATTTATTACTTTAAGCCACTGTTAGGGTAATTTGTTTCCTGGCAATAGGTAACTTTCAAAAATGAACACAGAAAGATATCACCTAAGTCCTCTGCCTCTCTAAAAAGGAATCACCCTAAAATCCTTTTCAGGTATGTATTACAAAATGGTTTACATGAATGCAGTAGGAGTTTTCAAACAGAATTCAAGGATATAATTTATCCAAGAAAAAAGGGAAAATGTACCATGTGATACTCCTTTGAGTATCAGATGGTAGTTTTGGGGGAAGTGCAGTAGCACTTTTCAGACATAAAATAGGAGATCACGAGCAATGGTAAAATTTAATTTAAGTGTTCATAAGCTCTCCCAAGGGAATTATGTTCCCCAAGCAACAGTAGAACTAAGGTAAGATTCATAATCATGACCTGAAAATTGATGCTGATCATAAAAGCACGAGAAGGAAACTTATATTAGAACTCAAAAATGGCGGGATGCTTAAGCCAATTCCAAGTGTTTAGGGGTAAAATTCAGCTTTGTAGATTGTGCCTACAATCCTTACAAGCAAACACAGTCAGAATCTTCCTATCAAGGGGAAATGGCCATGCACTGTGGTAAGCATGCAGCTGCCATCCTCTGTAGACCAGCTCAAGTCACCTACAGCAGCTCTGTTCCTTTCCTGAACTGGAATCTGATCTTTAGACTGACATTTGCAGCCCCATTTATGGGAGAAACAGAATAGTTCCCTCTATAATTTGCTTAACAATTTTAACATTTTACCTTAGTCTATGATATATTTTCAAGGGGCAGAAATTATGCAATAAAATAGCTGTTTAATAATAGTTATTAGTATTATTAATGATACAAAGAATTTTTATGATAATGATAGAATTTTAACACCTTTGTTCTCAGCACATTGTACCTTGCCTAGGTCTATTCTCCTGTCACTGGAAAGACACCCACTTAGTCATATCACATATTCTAGGCACACAATAAGCACTGATAAAACTTACGGAAGAAAGAAATATATATACCACCTCACAGATGAAATGCTAATTGGTATACTGTACTTCTCTGGTGAAAGACATTATGTTCTTTGATCTACAGTATAATGAGATTTATCTGGAACATCAAAGCATTCCATAAAAACTGAATAAGTGATTTGAGCATCAACATAAGCATCATATTATTGTGCCTTCTGAGGGAAGAGGGTTGGGGAAATGAATAAGGATCTTTCTAAGTAAAAAGGCAGCACTTTGAGGATAACATATTTATAAGTGAATAATTTCAATTATTGATTTCTGATGGATTATAAAGAGCTGTACTCTGCCCTTATCAAGATTTTTTTTTTAGATTTAAGTTCCCCATTAGATTACTCACTGCTCTGACTCTGATATCAATGGAATAATATAACTGCAGTAATTCCTATTATTTATTTTCTTCTGAAAAAAAGAGAAGAAAAAAAAGAGAGAGAGACACTCAGAAGGTCTCTAATGGTTCTTGCTTCACGATGATATTAGCTAGAGCAGTACAAAAGAAGTGGGAGTAATTTCTTCATTGTGGACAAGCAACTTGAGTTAGAGGTCCAAGATCAGAGTATTTTGAGAGAAAAATATTGAAACTATTTTTTGTATAGTAGATAGGTCTATGTACAGCCACAAAATATATACCAAATAATCAATTTTGTCAACAGAATATTAAACTCAGTTTTGTAAACAAAGTACACTGCATTAATAAAGAATATATGTATTTTCTGGATCTTGCTTCTTACACTTCTTCCTTGGGACCTGGTATAATGGACAGTAGTTTTTTTGGGGGGACGAAAGCTGCTAGATAAGAAAACTCAACAAAACTAAACAAGCCCATTTTAATGTACTTCCCCTGAGAATGTTTACTGGTAAATTCTTATTTCTTATAGTCATAGCGCCATCCTCTGCTAATTCTTCATCTCCAAATAATGTAGTGAACTGCAAATAGCAATTACAGCTGAAAAAGTTCACATGATATATATATATATATATATATATATATATATATATATATAATATGTATCATATATACATATGATGTGATATATATATATATTACATGACATATACACACACATATACTTACGTTACACAAATGCACAGGTACACATGCATATAAACACACACACACACAGTGTTAAGTATATATTTTTCTGAGGCAGCCTAACAGAAGTTCCAGATTCTTATCTTTCTAAATGAGTGACATTTCAAATTGTGGATGGAGTACAGAAAAGACACTCCATCACCTTGGCCAAGTCTGAATTACAATCGATAGATCTTCAACAGGTGCTCACGGTACCAGAAGAAGATTTAGGCAGGTTTCAATGTTGTTTTACACCATACAGTAAAACAATTAAAGTTTTTCTTTATTTTTGTCTGGAGGCAGGCAGTAAATGATTCTTCAAAACACAAGTCCCTTGGAGGGAAGGGGGTGGGGGGATGGGAGAGCCTGGCGGTGGGTACTGAGGGCACCTATTGCATGGAGCACTGGGTGTGGGGAATGGGCAATGAATCTTGGAACACTGAAAAAAAAATTAAGTAACAATAAAAAAAACACACGTCCCTGGTCTTTTTTTTTTTTTTTTTTTTTTAAATAAGCATGGGATAGGAAGACTATTAGGAGCAATTAGCAAGGTGAAGTTTTTGTTTTCCTTTTTTTTTTCTTCTTTTTTTTTTTGATTAACAAGGAAAATTTCTTACTGATGAGTGAGATATCTTTGAGTTCTTGTGAGTAGGCAGGCTGATTTCTGTTACTTTAGCATTTTCTTTTCTTTCACACATCAATAGTTTATCACTGAGTCCACCTGAATTTATCTACAAAGTATAACCCTGACACATTCACTTTCCTTATTTCTTTACACCCTAGGTCAAGTCACCATTCTCCCTCACACAAATACTATGATGGCTTGAATGAGGACTCCCTGTCTTTTTTCTTACTTGAAAATACTCACTACCTACACGACAGCCAGAGTGAGATTTATTAAATGCAAAATATGATCACGTGCCTTCCTTGCTTAAATCCTATTAATGACTTTTACATGACTGACAATGTCCTCCATGTTCTGTGTTAAAGTATAGAACAAAAGGAGTGAGTTTACCCAATTTCACTCCCACTGGCTTTCCTATTCCTTGAACAAGAGAAATCTGTTTTTGTCTCAAGATCTGGTTCTTGCTCTTCTCTCTGTCTCTGGGACTTTCAGTCTCCTTCCCACTATTCACATCTCACTTAGAAAGTCCCTCTATGGGGGTGCCTGGGTGGCTCAGTCTAACGTTAAGTGTCTGCCTTCGACTCAGGTCATGATCCCAGAGTCCTGGGATCAAGCCCTGCATCTAGCTCCTTGCTTGGCTGTTAAACTATAACCCAGTTTAACATCAGAGTTTCTATATTTCTCTAATTTTGAAAAGACTGAAAAAATTGAAGTCCAGTCTTTAGAGTTAACAAATTCACTGACTCTATGTGTTCTGGAACTTTTGTTTTCTCTATGAATTTGTACTTTGAAAGAAAGTTCTATATAATTATAGCATTCAGAGGTAGTTCACAAGGATTTAGTCCAATCCTCTCTCATTCCCCTGCTAGTGTTCCCTCTCTCGCTATGTTTCTTTCTGTCAAATAAGTAAATAAAATCTGAAAGAAAGAAAGAAAGAAAGAAAGAAAGAAAGAAAGAAAGAAAGAAAGAAAGAAAGAAAGAAAGAAAAAGACAGACAGGCCCTCAATGGCTTTCCCAACTAAATTTCCTACTCTTACTCTCTTTGAATCACACTTTATTCCCTAGTCTGTTTAAGTGCCTTCAAAGGCTTTTTGGTTATCTGGAACAAGGATAAGCACATTTTAATTTATCGCTTAGGGTCTACCTTCAACGGTAGAATGTAAACAATGTAAGAGCAAGAAACTTATCTAAATTGCCAGTGTTATAACTGCAGCTCTGTGCACAATGGTCAGCACATTATTATGTACTCAATTAATGACAGATGTTGGCTGGTACTTCCAGTAGTTTTTAATTTTGGCATATTCCTTTTGGAGAAAAAATACACAAAGAGCCTCAAAGGTCATATTTATATTAATAATCCTAAGGAGAAAATGGAATCGAAGAAAAATTGTTTTCCTCATATTTATTACACCAGTGCCTGAATTGGTCAAACAAATTATTTTATGTTAAACATCTAAAAATAAGGGAATGTCTTTCTTTTACAATTATTTTTTCATTGCTATAGATTATTGTATCATATATACAATACGTGCAATAATATGTGATAAAATAAGATGTGGCAACAAACATTAGATGATTTTTTCTAGTTCTAAAATTCTTTTTAATATAGTTGGTATATCATCCTTCAAAGATGTCTACTATAGAAGAAAAAAGAATACTGAGAAGAAGGGGAAAGTACCATGAGCTGGTTTAGAAGATCAACTTATAACAAGCCAGCTTTCCACAGAATATGGCTTTTGCCTTGGTCCCATGCCCTTGCCCTGGCTTCCATCATGCTTTGGATCTCTGCCACACTATGACTCTACAGCAGCGACTGGTTTTGAAACCAGGCAATCGCTTGGCTTCCCCTTAACCTTGCTTATCTAAAGAGAAGCCACATCCAATAAGGCTAAATAAATAAAAAATATATTTTTTTCTAAATTCTTCACTTAGGGAACTTGTTAGTCAATCTGCATTAGCAACTTTGGAGTTTTGTTTTGAGTCTGGAGTTCATTTTGTTTAAAGACTTTTAAAAAAATTTGATCCGATAACCCAGTTTAACATCAGAGTTTCTATATTTCTCTAATTTTGGAAAGACTGACAAAATTGAAGTCCAGTCTTTAGAGCTAACAAATTCACTGACTCTATATGTTCTGGAACTTTTGTTTTCTCTATGAATTTGTACTTTGAAAGAAAGTTCTATATAATTACAGCATTCAGAGGTAGTTCACAAGGATTCAGTTCAATGCTCAGATCTCAGAGGATCTTTGAAGAAGTAAATTAGTCCCAGCTGCAAACCTTCCAGAAACATTGTTCTTATACATGTTCTCTGATTTATAATTGAATATTTTAAAAGTAAAGAATGTTTTATTAACCCAATACCTTTGATATTTTCTAATTGCCAATATGAAGGAGAGAAAACACAGGTTTTGTCAGATCTTCAAATGAACCGAATAAGAAATTTCAGTGATTTAGTACCTTATTAATGATTTAAGAACATTTTTTAGTATGAAGGTCACATGACAGTTTATATTACATTTGATACTGTTTTCAACTAAGGTGTTCAGGTTTTCTTTTTCAATTTTCTGTGTTTGATTTATTTAAAAAAACAATATAAAATTTTTAAAACTTTTTTTCACTTAATCTGCACGTTTTTTGGCAAGGGTAGTAGCAATTCAATCATCATTGGATATAATGATTAAATATGCAGTGAACTCGGGTAAAATATGTTGATTACTTGTCAAATAACTGTGTCCAGTGTGAGCTGATGGATATTCGCCACAGGTAAAGTGTGCTGTGGGGAACCATGAGCTCTAGTTTTGTACCTCTTACTCTTCCATAACTTGATGCAATCATTTGGATGATTGCATTGAATAACACAATTATGACTATCATAGATGGCAAAATCACAAAACAACACTATATTTTCTGGGGAGAGTGAAGAGATGAATATAATAAATTTAATTTGGTACAAATAAACATAATACAAAATATGAGAGCTAGCATTCATTTGGTACTGTTATGTGTGAGACACTGTACTGGGAGATTTACCTCATTCAATTCACACCACAACTCTGTGGAGTGGTATTATTACCCATGCTTTTAGACTTGTAAGTCAAAGTTATGAAAGGTCCAGCACCTCTCTCAAAGTTGCAAATCTTTGGATGTAGTTATGACTTCAGACTTTCCTTTTCCCATCTTATTTTTTGTGCAATAACACACTCCTATGAGTATCTTTGGCCTAAGGGAACAGCCAGAATATTAAGATGGAGAGAATGGTTAGGTAATAGCATGCATGAAAATGACTGAGGACCTCAGACAATCGTAAATAAAATGTGAGTCAATAATGAGAAATGTATCATCAAAAATTAAAGTTATCTCAGATAACAAGTACCTAGCACTTTAGTCTAATCAAGGCCACTGCTAGCACATTAGGACCTTTTGTGAGAGTGTAAATACACCACCAACAACAACAACAACAAAATGCAACTCCAGGAAAGTAGAATTGCAAAAGATATCCCCACAGGCCAGACCAATTAGAGTAGAGCACCCTTGCAGCAGAGCAGTTAGAAAAAGATACCCTTCCTCTATGCTGACATCAAGACAGGAGGCTCGGTACATGATCATGTGTTCCAGTTCAATCCTCCATATGTAATGCTAAATTGTTTTCACAATATTCGTATCACCTGAATTTGGAATTTGGTGTGAGCAGACATCTAATTTAATTTTTTCTTTAGGTTGGATCCTTTTTGTTAATGACATTCATTAACTAGTTTGTCCTTTTCTCAAAGATCCAAAATGCAGAGATCGGGTGACATAATTTATGATTCAAACTGACAGTTCAGAGAGTACTAATTACTAACCAAGTGAGACATCAAGACAACTGGTGTAAACTGAGCTCCCCCAAGAAAACTGGAATAAATGGCAACTCTACTTCTGGGTCACATACTATGTATACCACTACTCTAGTCTATCTGTCTATGCTTGCAGCCGAGCCTCATTGTCTGAGTTCTAGTGAGGCTGATGGATAAATATTGGTATCTTATTAGGTAAATTTTTGTTCCTTATTCTTCCTCTTCCCGCTAGGGGTGCCTGGGTTTCTCAGGCAGTTAAATGGTTGCCTTTGGCTCAGGTCATGATCTCGGGGTCCTGGGATCAAACCCCATATTGGGCTCCCTGCTCAGTGGGGAGCCTGCTTCTCCCTCTCTCTCTGCTCCTCCCCCCTGCTTGTGCTCTCTCTCTCAAATAATGAATAAAGTCTTAAAAAAAAAAAAAAAAAAAAAAAAGAGTGTCCTGGCTAATTAAAGTGCTAATGTCAATTACCTGTTCCAAGTAATTTGGTTTTCATACTGGAAGTTTATTTATTTTTTAATGTTTGTTCATTTTTATACTGCATTATTTTGTTAGAGCTGCCACAAGAAAATCCCACAAACTGGATGGATTAAAAACAGAAATTTCTGTTCTTATAGTTTTGAAGGCTGGAAGTCCAAGATCGAGGTACAGGCAGATATGGTTCCTTCTAAAGCCTCTGTTCCTGACTTGCAAATGGTTAATTTCTTGCTGTGTCTTCATAAGGTATTTTCTCTCTGGCTATGCATCCCTGAGGTCTCTTTGTGTGTCCAAATTTCTTCTTCTAATAAGGAACCATTTAGATTAAATCAGAATCCTTTTTAACCTGATTACCTCTTTATAGGCCCTATCTCCAAACAGAGTCACATTTGGAGGTATCTGGGGATTAGGGCTTCAAACTATGAATTTTAGAAAAGCATAATTTAGCTCATAATAATTTGGTATTCACTGCATATTTAATATTATTTTTGAAATCTTCTTTAAGCATATTAAATTCATTTAGTATTCTGTATTTGGCTATTTAAATGTCTGTAGTTTGTGCAGGTCTGGTTCTCTTGCTGGTTTCTGATTACTCTGGCTTCATGTGGTTTGTTTATTTGCATGTTTTCTGATTTTTTCTTTGTGAGCTCCTATTTCATAGAAATTTACAGGGATTTTTAATTACCCCATGGGCTACAAAGAGGGTCTGTGATTTTTCTGCTAAGTATCCTGTGGTACTCACACATAGGATCACTTTAAAGAAGACATTTTGTTTGGATTTTTTTTAGCCTTAAAAGTGGTATGAATATAGGTTCCAAAGCCCCATGATAGCAGGCATGTTGGTAGTGATTCTCAGCTGATACAATTTTCAGAGCATTATTTTTTTCCCACAGTACAGTAGTCGCTGCAGTTTTTGGAGTTCTTTGTCTCTTATTTTCACTGCTAACTCATTGAAAACAAGGACTATTCTGCCAGAGATTTGAGACAATATGAGAAATCCTTGTCTGTATTCCATGGACAATTTATCTTTTTTCTTTATGACCTCTAATATTTATTTCTTTTGTTTCCCATGAGGTTGAACATGCATTTGTAAAGTTTTCTGCTGTTGTTTTCTTCTCTTGTAATTTCTTCTATATCTCTGGTTTTCAATATCAGAAGTGTTTTTTGTTTTGTTTTGTTTCTGCTTGATAACTAGCATACTAAATTACCAAAAAGAGAAGTGGAAGTTTACTTTTCATTGTTTCATCCTTTCCTAATTATTTCATAAATGGTTACATATGTGTTGCAACTACACTTCATTTCTTCTACTTCCTATCTTTCTAATCCTGGTGGATAATAGAACATGTTAGCTTTATAAATGAAAGCATTGAAGAATTATGAAATAATAATCCATTTTCCTTATTTATCCTCATCTAATAGAGTCATTTCTCATCTAAACAATTTTTTCATGCTATTTTGAACAATAACATCTATTTAGTGAGCACTCATTGCAGGTGAGACATCCTACACACTCTTATCTGTATATTATTTCACTTAATCCTGAAGGAACTACAGGGTCATTGTTATTATCTCTATTTATACATATGAAGTTCAGGCCTATTGGGATCTAGTAACTTGCCAAAGATCACACATTAGCAGATCCCTCACATTCTTTTCTAAAATCTGTCATCTTGGATACCTGGGTGGCTCAGTTGGTTAATCAACTGTTTTTGACTCAGGTCATGATCCTGGAGTCCCAGGATCAAGTTCTGCATCATCTCCCTTCTTAGCAGAGAGTCTGCTTCTCCCTCTGATTCCCCCCCCCCACAGTCTCTCTCATTCTCTCTCTCTCAAGTAAATAAATAAAATATTTAATAAATAAATAATTAAATGAATAAATAAATGAAATCTGTCATCTTTAATAGCTGCCTAAATAATAATAAAACTTTAAAAATTTGTGTTTATATTTATAAAATTCTGCTGAACTTTGTTTTCTATCATCGAAAGAGCAGTGGTGCTGGTGATGTGTGTTTATAATTATATAAATAAATAATACTTATACTTATGAAGCACTATTTCTTGTAAAATCTCATACTGTACTAAAGTTTATGAATCTAATTTATTGGTAACACAATAACTACAAGTGAAAGATAATTTAAACATATTTCAATTCAGCTGGTTCAAGTCATTTACACATGAAATTCACTTATCTCTTACCTCAACCCTTTTTATTGTTAAATGGAGCAGCTCTCATTTTAATAAAACTCATTTTAATAAATCAGTTGAGATATTACAATTACTGTTCTAGTTCAAGGTTAAAAATGCATGCAAAAAAGGGATGGAAAATTATTCTTTATTCACAATAGCCCCCAACAAGTTTGAATGAAGAATGTTCAGTGACAGAAGCCACCACAACCCACAACCACTGAAGCCAGCTATCTACCATGTATATTCATAACATGGAAAACAGCCAGGGGGTCCATGGTATCTGATGGTTTTTCTCTATTTACTCATTTGTGTTGAATAATCAGTGTACTTCTTTAAAAAAAATTTTTTGTGAAAGAGATCCATTTAAGTTGTATTTACACAGATTTAAATTGGAACACAGTTTTTGTTTTTTTTAATGACGTATATCATTAAAATGTCATTCTCCAATTTATTTTTTTTTACAATTTAAAATACATTTTCTAGCAAAGCAGCTAGATGTATCTTGAGCATCAAGGACTAAATATAGCCACAGTTATTAAGAATTAATAATTTCTTCCTTGATTGAACTTTGATAGTAGCACAAAACATGTGCTCTTTGGACATGTCATTTACAGCATAAATTAAGATAAGCCAATATTCACTTGAATGTCTACACAGATTACAGTTGTATTGGAGAGAGTAAAAGCACCCAAAACAACAAAAACAAACAAACAGAAACTGATAAACTGGAACTGATTCAATGTGCATTCAAGTTTCATTTGCTTCAACCGAAAGCCAAAAGCCAATAATTATTAACATCCAAGTCAACTGGTTTCATTCTTAAGTAGCTAAGCACCATGGAATTTATTATGTTACTTTTAATTGATCTAGAAAGTCGACTGAAATAAAAAAAAATCACTGCACAAAATGTTTTTCTATCCCATATTTACACAGCATAGATAATATTTTTTCTTTGCCTATGGAAGCTGGCTCACTTATTTTAAGCTAAGTCCTAATTTGTAAGGAGATTAGTAATAGTAATTCTGTTTTGCTCAGTGAGCCATAGCTGTCTTCTTTGACCATGACAAGGAACATTCTATTTATAATATTACAATAAAATTTTAAAATGGAATTCCTCTTTTATCATTTTCTATAATAGTTGTATTTAACTTAGTTATATTTAGCCTTTGTCTCATCTACAGTAGAAATGGAAGGTATAGGGTCACACACGCTTTATCCATTTTTATATGCCCAGCAACACACATGACTAAATTCTTTTTTTCTTAAAAAAAAAGCAAACTGGACAAGTACTGAAGTGAGTCAGTACAAAACCAATGTAAAAAAAAAAAAAACAAAAAAAAAAAACAAAACCAATGTAAAACACTAGCAAGCAATTAAAATGCAGACTTTCCTGATTCCTAGTAATCAGGAAAGTGTGTCAATCTGTGAGAGTACAGGTATTAAAAATCTCCCATAACAGCTTCCACTGAAGTACATCCTATAGACCAGTCATAGACAAAATGATGAATGTAGAGTTAACAGCCAGCAGAAAATGTCTAAAAGGGATTTAAAATCCACTTCTAGGGAATCCCTTTCATCCAAAGCAGAACATTTTGTATCAGAAATTCACAAAAGTTTCCCCTTTGGCACCAGTTAGTGCGGTTCTATAATATCAAAGACTTCCAAGGGTAGCTAGGAAAAAAAAATTAGTGTCATCAGCCAGGGAATGCTGCCTGGTTGTGTAAAGTAAACTGCATTATACAAGGAAAGGAACAGCCCCTTGATGAATTTCCATAAATAAAAGGCACAGCAGCTTGCTCAGAAATGAATTAATTCTTCATCAAGTGAAAATGAAAATGTTTTATGTCTGAATATATTTATAATTGCATATTACATTTAGAATATTTTATTTTAAAAAAACTGGAAACATTTAAAATTAAATACAGGCATATAGTTTATCAGCTACTACTGATAAAAGGCAGATGTTCTAAAAGACATATAGTCTTGTATAGCACTCTATGGTTTCAGCCTTGAGTAACCCCCTAAGGTCCTTGGTAGCACCTGGATGCTAGGATATCTGTATTTTATATCACTTAGCAGAAGGTGGTTAAGTGATTCCTTTATTAGCCCTGTGCAAACTCTATAGTTCCACATGATAGTTGGAATATTTTAGAAATTCAGTCTTTCCTAAATGAGTAATCAGCAATTATGCCTGCCTTACTCCCTAATATATTTAATTAGATTAAAGGATAGACTTTATTTTGTTTTGACTCATCTAGAAAAAATAAAACACATGTGGAAAAAAAAGAAGAAAAAATACTCAGATTTACTCAGAAGAATCGTGGCCTTGCACTCTGGCATGTCAAAACTATTTTCATGAGCTAATTTACTTAATCTTTATGACTACAATGAACTTGTAACTATTTAGAAAAAAATGGTGAGTGGGTGATTACACATGGCCTCACGTGCACATACGAGCTTTGAAATGTGCTCGCCTTATTTTTCATTTTATTATATGAAGTCAAGGGCTCAAGTTGCATAGAAACTTTCTCAGGGGCTTTGAATGATAAGAGCAGTGACCCTATGGTCTGGCAGCAAACATAACAGATGTTTAATCCAGAGGTTCAAATTGTGTCATTTACAAAGAATCAATAGTGTTAATTTTTACAGAATGGATGAAATCTGCAGATATTTTTCTTAGGAAATTACAGTAAAAGAAACCTGATTATTATTGGATATTTAAGTACAATTTCACCAGAAATCTATTTGTTTCTGCTTCCTAGAACTTTAAAACACAAGAGATTTCAGTTAATTTGCTTTATTTCTCATTCTTGTTGGTAATAATATGTAGAAACTGTCTTGTTAATCCCTCTAATGTCAATTTCAGACAGTGCCCACCAAATACTATCGTATTTCTCCATGTAAATTCTTTTTATGAGAGACCTAACATCCACTAGATATTTAATTTTCAGTACTTCTTCCCAGGTAATATTGAAGACTCCTACACCAATGACATGATAAGCATATTCAATAGCAGTTTATTTACGCCAAAGGCATAAAAGTTCCTGAAAGCTAGCTGGATATGGAAAATGTTTTCTTCAGATACTTGTATTTACCACTTTTTGACATTTAGAAAGTGCTCCTCAGTGCTCTGGAAAAATAATTATTATTATTATTTTTAAATCTTAAAAACCTCCAAGTTCTATCAGCCTACCATATCTCATTAAAATCTTTCCTTCCAAAATGACCATCTAATCTTGGGGCAATACATTTTCTGGCAATATTTCTTCCTAAAGTGGACAATATTTTAGTAGTCATTTCAAGCACATGGTAGCCAGATTGCTGTGTGTATAGAAGTAGCAGTACTATTAATACAAGTCACATAAAAACTAAAGGTACTATAAATCTTTATTTTAAGTTGCTTGACTCTCAAGGTATAAGATTAGCCTCATTAAGACTGGACTTCAAAAGATGAGTTGTGTAAAGGAATTTAATTAGAAAAAGTTTTTAAGAGAGATAAGCATTTGCATTCATTCAATCAATCAGTTTGTCATTCAGTCATTACTCTTCTAAGAGTATGTGGTACAGTCTTTTTCCTCCTTGCACTTTATATTTTAGGAAGGGAGAGTATAAAAAAATCAAAACAAATACGTAAATAAGATAATGTCAAGTAGTGATAAGTAGTATGCTTATGTGAAGACAGAATAAATAGGAGTGACTATTTTGGACCAGGTGGATAACTAAGAAATCGTTATTTGAGAAGAGACATGCCTGAGGTAAGGGGGTGAGACTTGCATTTTTCTAGAGAAAGGTATTTTCAAGGAGAGTTGGAAACATACTCTGCATGTGTGAAGAACAGAAAAGAGGCTAAGAGGTTGAAATACAGTGGGCAAAGGCGGGGAAAATGAGGGATGGAGTTTGAGTAGAGACTGGATCATATAGAGAAGAGCAGTTTAAAGAAAAGAATTGGAATCATTTAAAACATGCAGAAACAAAACTTTTTTTTTTTTTAAGATTTTATTTATTCGGGGCGCCTGGGTGGCTCAGTTGGTTAAGCGACTGCCTTCGCTCAGGTCATGATCCCGGAGGCCCGGGATCGAGCCCCGTATCGGGCTCCCTGCTCGGCGGGAAGCCTGCTTCTCCCTCTCTCACTCCCCTTGCTTGTGTTCCCTCTCTGGTTGTGTTTCT
>PITA01005833.1:0-77796 GCA_004023965.1 Spilogale gracilis
GTCGTCGTCGTCCTGTAGGGGTTGACTGCAATCCTCCCCAGAGATCAGAGAAACCATTAGTTATCATGTTTGCCTTCTCATTTCAACTCACTACAAATTGCCGTGTCTCCCTAAAAGGAGCTTCTACATATGCTGGCACCCCCTTTTTGTGGCTGCCACCCAAAGGATGTGTCTCAGGGTTGTATGACTCTCACAGCCAAAAGATCTTGCACTAATGAGTCCCACAGGACCATGGCACACAAAGAAGCAGTCATTAATGTGCACAGGACTATCCTCCTGCAGATATACACTTAAACCCAGCAAAGAGGGAACACGCAAAAAAATCACAACTCCTAGTTCCTCCCTGGAAGAATCCAAACTACCTCTTTCTATGTACTGGATGGTCCAATTTCCAATCAGCCTAAATCTAGATATTGACTGTTATTCTCCTCTTGGAGACACTGAGAGGTCTAGCACTTTCTCAACTAATAGGACCAACTACAAACTAAGAAGGTAGTTTGGACAATCACAAAAGTTTGAGAGACAACCAAAAACCCAGGCTTGTCTTAATGATAAGTTTCATATAATTATAATTATAGGTAAGGTTACAGTTAAAGTTTATCTGATTAATATAGTTATTAAAAATAAACATAACTACAGGAATTTGTTAATGGATACACAAGGTAAAAAGACATAAATTGTGACATCAAAAACATAAAATGTAGGGTAAGAATAAAAATTGGAGCTTTGTATGTGTTCAAGGCTAAGTTGAGCTCAACAATGACTGTTAAAAATGTGTTTTATGTAAACCTCATGGGAACCAGAAACCAAAAATCTATAGTAGACACAAAAAGACATAGAGAAAGGAATCTGAGCATATCACTGCAGAAAATCATCAAACCACTCTACTTTCAACAAGGATAGATCATACAGACAGAAAACTGGTAAAGAAGTATTAGACTTAAACTACACATTGGATCAGATGGGCCTATAAATCTTTACACAACATTGCATCCACAGCAGGTTAGAAAATACATATTCTTCTCAAGTACATATGGAACATTCTCCAGAATAGATCACATAGGAGTTCACAAAACAAGTCTTATTACATTTAAGAAGAGTGGAAACATACCAAGTACCTTTCCCAACGATAGTATGGAACTAGAAATCGATTTCAAGACAACTGGAAAATTCATAAATATGTGGAGGTTTAAAACATGCTACCGAACAACCAATGGATCAAAGGAGAAATCAAAAGATAAATTTTTAAAATATCTTGAAATAAGTAAAAGTAGAAATGTAAACCTATGGGTTGCAGCAAAACAAATTCTGAGTGAAATTCACAGCAATAAATGCCTACATTAGGAAAAAAGAAAGGTCTCAAATAAACAACCTAACTCAAACTTCAAGGAACTAGGAAAACAACAAATTAAGCCAAAAGTTAGTAGAAGGAAGGAAACGACAAAGATCAAAATAGAAATAAATGAAATAAACACTAATAAAACAATAGAAAAGATCTATGGTTTTCTGAAAAGATAAATGAAATAGACAAACTTTCAGCTAGACTTGCCAAGAAAAAAGGACTCAAACAAATGAAATTGCGAATGAAAAAGGAGTCATCACAAATGACACAACACAAATACAAAAGATCATAAGAGACGACCACCACCTGTGTGCACAAGGAGAGGGAGGGGCAGAGGGCAGGAGAGAACCCTCAAGCAGACTGCCTGCCAAACAGAGAGCCTGACAGGAGGCTCAGTCTCAGGAAGCCAAGATCATGACCTGAGCATAAATCAAGTCAGATGCTCAGCCAACTGAGCTGCCCAGGCACCCCAGCAATTATATTTCTTAAAAATGTTTTAGGAGTTTCCATAGAGTTCCCAGACAAGCAAGTTAGGTCTACTTTCAAATAACACTACACCATTTTTTGGGGAGTGAAGGTACCTTATGAGAGAATATTCTCAATTCTTCCTTCCTCTTTTATAAGATTTCATTCATCCATTTCACTATTCTTAAACTTTAAACATTTAACATCTTATCACCATTATTATTTTGAACACAAGTCTTCAATTATACCAATTAAAAATAAAAAATGAAATATTATACCTTCATTTATTCATTCTCTGTTGTTGTTTCCTTATATAAACTCAGATTTCTGACTCATGACATTTTTCTTCTTTTTACTGAAGAATTCCTTTAAACATTTCTTGCAAAGCAAGTTACTTGCAAAGTATGTTTCTTTTCTCCTTTAGGTGGATTCAAATTTCTGATTCATACCATCTTTCTTTTTTTCTGAAGAACTTCCTTATACGTTTCTGGCAAAGCATGTTTACAATTCCCATATTTTTTGTTTATGTGAGAATATTTTTATTTCTACTTCATTTTTGAAGGATAGTTTCATTGCACATAGCATTCTAGGTTAATTATTTTTTTTCATTCCTTTAAATATTTCATTCCACTCTCTTTTTTGTATGGTTTGTAGGATTAGTCTGAGATAAATAGTCCTCAATCCTCTATCAGTGAGGTTTTGTTCTTCTGGCTTTTTTCAGGATTTTGTCATCGTTTCTTGATCTTACAGGTTGAATATAAAGTGCCTCATTGTAATTTTTTTAATTTATTTATCCTTCTTGGCATTCTCTGAGCTTCCTGGATCTGCAGTTTGGTGTCTATTAATTCTGGACAATTCTCAGCCATTATTACTCCTTTCTGTTCCTCTCTGTCTTTCTCCTTCTGGAGTTTGTAATTTGTTATACTTTTGTAATTGCTGCAGTTCTTGGACATTCTGTTCCAGTTTTGTTTTGTTTGTTTGTTTGTTTTCATCTTTTTCTCTGAATTTTTCAGTTTGAGAAGTTTCTATTGACACCTCTTCACAGTCATTGAAACTTCCCTCAGTTTTCTCCAGTCTACTGATGGGCCCATGAAAGGGAGTCTTCATTTAGCTTATAGTTTTTGCTTTCTGAAATTTACTTCTGACTTTTCTTGTATTTCTATTTCTCTTACGTTACCTATTTTTGCTTTCATGGTGCCCACTTTTTCCCATTAGAGCCCTTAGCATATTAATCATAGATATTTTATGTTCCCAGTCTGATCATTTCCAAAGCTGTGCCATACCTGAGTCTGGATGTGATGTCTGCTGTGTTTTTTCAGTTTGCATGTTTCCTTGCCCTTAGAATACCTTGTAATGTGTTCCTTGAAAATCAGACATTATGTATCATGTTAACAAAAACAGAGGTAAAATGGCCTTTTAATATGAGGTTTTTATGTTTATCTGTCTAGGACTTAGGCTGTGTTTAAAGTTTGCAGTAGAAGGATATTTTCACTGGACGTTTTTATGTTTGTCTAGGACTTGGGCTGTGTTTATAGTTTGCTGTAGCAGGGTGACAAAGGCCTCAGTTTCCCATGGTATCCTCATTCTGTCTTTCTAGTTGTCTTTGGGTTTCCCTAGAATCTTTTTATTAAATAGAGTGTACCTTGCAGCTCTCTCACTTGTGTTTCTCTGTTATAACACTGGATATCTATTGGTGTAGTGGTAAGATACTGTGGAGGTTAAGCACTCTATAATCTTGTGATTAAGTCTTACATTTTGTGTCTCTTTCTGCCCCAGTGTACCTGAGTCTCTAAGCTGTGACCTTTAGAAGTTTTTCTTAGCCCTTTTTCTCCCTTCTCTTATGTTATACAGGAAAGGTAGAGAAGGACTGACTTATCTGATCTCCCTCCTTTTTAAAGTTTAGCAGGGGAAACTCTGGTAAAGTAGTTTCCTACAGTGTAAGGCTTCTGTTACAGACAGCAGACTTCTCTTGGGCATATTTTAAGTGGTTATTTTCCCTCTCCTCTTGCCCAAACACAAGAGGATTCTTCTTTCAGTTTCCACTGTGAGAACCTGGTGGAGCACCTGGATGTTGAGAGTCATGAGAGTATGTGGCGTCCTCCTACAACTGGGTCCCCAGTAGATTTTAACTCTCAAGTATACCATGTTCCACCTCCAGCAACTGGTCAAGTGCTGTTTAATATTCAATTCCAATGACTTCTGCGCCTAATAAACTATAATTCTATTTGTCTGTCTCTCCATTTTGGGCAGCAGCAGTTCGCCGTTTGTTGTTGATTTTTTTTTATTTGTTCAACCTTTTCCTTAATGTGAAGATGGAAGTGATGACTTACAAGCTCTTTACATACTGTAGAAACTATAAGTCTAATTGTTTTTTATTGCCTTTTTCATGACAATTACTAATATAAAAACAATTTTAGTGTGCAGACCATACAAAGACAGGAAATATATAGATAACTATATGTATGTATACTTACTTTTCTACTTCAAGCTGATATTTCACCATGATACCTAAAATGTATAAGTCTTATAAACACAGAGGTCCTTTTCTTCTCTCCCTTTACAGCTATCATATGTATAACATCTACAACCTTTGAAAAACTACACCAGACAATGTGATGATACTTCTCTTTCAATAGTTACATATATTTTAAACTTAAGATGAAAAATTAGTCTACTTGCCAGTATATTTATCACTTGTTTTTTTTTCTTCCTCTAGCCTTTAAGTTTTCCTCTGGGATTATTTTGCTTCAGACTGAAAAAATACCTAATAGTTTCTTTTAGAGCTAATAACAAATTTTATGAGTTATCCTTCACCTAAAACTATCTTTACTTCATTTTCATTCTTGAAGGATATTTTCACTGGATAAAATGATTTATAAGTCGATGGGATTTTTCTTTGTTCTTTTGGGGCAGTTGTCTTTCAGGATTCTAAAGATACTGTTTTACTCTCTTCTGAACCCATGGTTTCTGAAGAGAAATTGATAGTCATTTGTATTATTTCTCATATCAATATTGTTTTATCATTCTTATTTGATGATGATATCTGGATCCCCTGTGGTTTGTCCTATTGTCTGTCTGGTAGTTTTTGGTATTATCTTTTTTTTTTTAGAGTGTTGTTTTTTTCTGCTGCTCGTTAGGATACTAGATGGCCAAATTAATCCAATTAGAGACCAAATTAACTCCTGGCTAGGCTACAGTACTTCTGGAAGGCCCTCACTCTTAAGTCTTAGCCTTATAGCTCTATCACAGCACAGATAGTATTCATCACAGTTCCTCTTCCCAGTGTATTCTAAACTCATTCTCATCTACAAAGTATCATAGTACTACAAGAATTTTCCTCTACTTTTTCTAATATTCCTGCTTGATTTCAGCCTCTTACATTCATAATTCAGCAAATGTACTGAGTGAAAACCCAACAGACTGGTGTCTCGTTTCTCTCTCCCTCTCTTCTCTCTGATATCCTGCCCAACCCTATTTTTGTGTCTTTATGTTGACACATCTGTCACAAATGTGTAATTTCTTTTCATCTAACTAGAAGCTCTTTGCCCAAATTCTCAGCTTCTTGCCAACGTCAAGAATTAGCAAATATCTCTAAAGTAACCAAATGTAAAAAGTTGCTTCTCTTCTTAAGTGTCTGCCTTATTCCAGAATTTTGGCCTTTGAATTTCTATTTGCCTAATCAATCCTCTTATGCCTTGAGACAAATCTTTTAAACTTCATTCAGTTTTTTATAGTTGTTCTCAGTGGGAGCATTGGTCTTCCATGAGCTGCTCTATTGTAGGTATAAGTGAAATTCTTTTTTTTTTTTTACTTATTTTACTTGTTCAGTCCATAGGTTTTCTATTCAAATTCTGTTCCCCTGTGTTTAATATCAATCTCTGCCAAGTTCTTTGAATTTTTGCATGTATAGCTTAAAGGAGATATTACTTATACATACTTTCAGATGTACTTCAGTTCTATTCTTTGATGTCTATAAAAAGGCAGATATACCAATTCAGGAACACAAGGTAAGGCTTCATATAAACAGTATTTCTGGGACGCCTGGGTGGCCCAGTTGGTTAAGCCACTGCCTTCGGCTCAGGTCATGATCCTGGAGACCCGGGATCGAGTCCCACATCGGGCTGCCTGCTCGGCGGGAAGCCTGCTTCTCCCTCTCTCACTCCCCCTGCTTGTGTTCCCTCTCTGGCTGTGTTTCTCTCTGTCAAATAAATAAAATCTTTAAATAAATAAATAAATAAATAAATAAATAAATAAATAAATAAACAGTATTTCTGCCCTTAATATGAAAGGTTAAAGTATGCTTTATATTTATTTTACATGTTGAATAATTCCAAGAATGGTATAAACTTACAGGGTTACTAGATAATTATTAATTGAAGATAAATACATCGTTGGTTTGAATGTAAAAATCCTATATGCAAAATAATATTTACCCGTCATAATCTTCATTGATCCCAGCAAGCGGTACTGGAGCACAGTGTACAAAAATTACAAACCCAAAGAATATAAGCGATATAACAGATGTAACCATTATAAATGTCATAAGGGCTTTACAAGACATATGTAACACAGAAACAATGACACCTCCCAGAAGCTGGCCAAGTCCACCTGCTGGCAGTAAAATATATCCTAAAATAAAGGAGGAAAAAGAGAAGGAAACAACAAAAAAAAATAGTCAGCTGAAGATAGTACAGAAAATTCATACATTGATGCAACCTCCCTGCTCTAAACATACATCAAACATAGATTTAAATAAATACATAATGAAAACTTAAAGGTGTGATAAACATCTCAACAAACCTGAACCTTATGAGAAGTACAAATTTGGGAGTAGGGCTAAAGCTATAGGTCTACTGGAATGATGGAGAAGTTTTGCTCCTATGTGGTAATGGCATCTAAGATAAACCCAGAACTTAATCCTTGCAAAACAGAAGATGAGAACTATCTTGTTCAGAGCTATTATTGGATAGTTGCCTGGATTTATACTTTACAGCAATAGACATACCCATGACAAGAGTCTGGAAACAGAGATTCATTACCAAAAATTAAATCAAGCCACCCACTAATTCTATTAATGGGTGTGCAATACTAACAATGTCACAAAAAAATGGGATTTCAGAATAGTCATTATGAGAAATTGTTTTCTTTTCAATCAAGCATAAAGGATTAGAGAGAGGCAAACAGGGGGAGTAAAAGGAAGATAAGGAAGAAGATGACATATAATTAGAAAATAGTCATACAAAGGTAGCACAGTAAATACATACATTGATGTCATCTTCTTTGCTCCAAACATAAAAAGTGGTAGATTTAGATAGGAATATAGCAAGAGACATATGAGGCAAAAAAAAAAAGTTCTATCAATATTAGATTAAATTTTTATCATTGAGAATCTGTGGGAGACTTGCAAATAAGTAATTTTAGAATGTTCAAAAAGATAAATGAAAGTTTAACTTTCACAAAAGAAGAAATAAAATACAAAGATAAAGGAATCAAATAAGAGCAGATGAATAAAAAAATAAACCTGGATATTTAAAAATCTAATTGCTAAAATAAAAACTAAAGTCCCAGACTAGACACATTTACACATTTGAAAAGTTAATAAATTGGAGGAGAGCGTTGTGTAATTCATGCACTATGTAATACAAAAAAAAAAAAAAAAGTGAAAGGAGAATAACCAAGATAAGTAGTTAAGGGACAATGAGTATAGTGGAGAAACAGGATAAACATTACCCAGTTGAACAAGGTCAAATTCAAAAGTAGTAAGCCATGGTGATAATATGCACCCTTGATGTGATTTGATGAAAATACCACTTTTGTGTTCCTCCCTCTAAAAGCCATAACTCCTGTTTAATCACAGGGGGAAAAAAATCAGACAATTTCCAATTAAGGAACATTCTAAAAAATACCTGACCAACACTCCTCAAAACTGTCCAGGTAATAAAAACAATGGAAGACTTATGGGCGCCTGGGTGGCTCATTGGGTGAAACAGGGTCCTGGGATGGAGGCCCGAATCAGGCTCTCTGCTCAGCAGGGAGCCTGCTTCCTCCTCTCTCTCTGCCTGCCTCTCTAGCTACTTGTGATCTCTATGTCAAGTAAATAAATAAAAATCTTAGAAAAAAACACACACACAAAAAAATCAAAACAATGGAAGACTTAGAAGTTGTCAAACCCAATAGAATTCTAAGAGATAGGACAACTAAGTATAATGTATCCTGAATGAGATCCTGGGATAGAAAAAAAAAGACATTATGTAAGAGCAAAGGAAATAAAAATAAAATACTGACTTTAGTTAGTATTGACATTGGCTCATTAATTATAACAAAACTACCATACTAACGTAAGATATTAATAAAAGGGAAAACCAGGCATGCAATCTATGGGAGCTGTCTGTACTATCTTCAAAATTTTCTTGTAAGTTTAATTGGAAAAGTAATTTTAAAAACCACAATGGGAACAGAATAAGAGGCACTACAAGATGTTTCACAGCACTTGTGAGAAGTATAATGGAATACATTTCAGAGAAATAATACATGAAAAATTGAAACTGAGAATGAGAAATTTCTATCATTAAAAAAAATATTAGTTCTGAGAATAAAAGAACACTGTAACTACTGAGAAGGATTAAGAATAAATAATTAAATCTATCCTAAGATATAGAGAAGGTAAGAAAACTTCATATCATCAAGAATAAAATCAGCCAAATAGCAAGTTACTTGCAAAAGAATAATTATAGCTAATTCATAAAATGATTACATTACCTAGACATTATATGAACATATGCACTCACTCTTGAAGAATGGGCTAGTAAACTATCAGTGGGAGTTAAAATATGAACAAAACAAAGAGGATAAAATGAAAAAAAAAATGAGTTCATTGAGAGAGGACAGGATAGTAGAAGGAAAAAGAAGCAAACTGAAGGGTAATAAACAAAGAAATATAAGTAAGCAGTTAAAAGTTACTTAAGAATGTCAGAATCCCCAATAATGGTAAGTGGATAAAGCTTAACTATTAGAAAGAGATTACTAAAGTGTTAAATTATTAAATTAAGTAACTTAAAATTAAATTTAATTTTTTAAAGGAAAGTCTTAAAATAAAATACTAAAAAATGCCATGAAATGTAGTTCATAAACCTATATAAATTTAATGACCCTATAAAAAATAAATTATGTTAAAATTGCCCAGAAAATTAAAAACCCATAAGCAAAGACTCACCTTTCCCATAAACAAGACTTAGCTTACAACATTATTAAAAATATGGAAAGTATTACTCGATGTGAATAGTTATTTAAAAAGAGAAACAAAACTATATATTTAAAAGCTAAAAATCTTTTCTCAGTAAGACATGATTTAAATAAAAATATGAGAATCATAATTTAAAAATACTTAGAACAGAAAAATTATGAAAATTACATCTAAATGTATGAGTTTCTACTAAGGAAAATCTATAAATAATTTAATCCACCATGATAAGGTTGTTAGGAGAATTACATGAGTCAATATTTGCTTAGAAAAGTATCCAGGCACAAAGTAAATATATGAATGTTTGAAAAAAGATAGACATTCACAAACAAACTCATTAGAAAGCAAAAAAAAGTATAAATAAATAGAGTGGAGGCACTATTTACCAAGAAAATTGTGAGAATTAGAACTGAATCACGAGACATCAGATGGTAAGAAGACTGAAGGTAAGGAAGTGAAGAAGAGGCAAATCACATTTTACCCCAGAAATGAAGGGAACTAAAAGCAGAAGTCAGATAAAGTTTATAAAAACAAAGGGAATGGATGGAAGTCTATATGAAATGTTTGAGCTCCAAGTCCTACCCCCAACCCCAAGCCGTATAACTGACCCAGAAAGAGGCCCTTGGTTTAATCAGCTTGAACCCAACAACTACAGATTTGGGAAAACCACAAATATTTGTGAACAAAAACTGAGAATTCAACTCACTTAGGAAAATACTGGCTGTCAGACTGTTGTCCTAGGCAATAAAAAAATACTGGACACAGGAAATTCAACAATTAAATGGCTAGTTCTTTAAAGTCTACCCAAAAGGAATCAAAACAGTTGAAAATTCAACCAATGCACAGAACTTCCACTCAATTTTTAAAGATTTCATTAGTGTACAGGAAAGTGCATAAATCACAATTGTACATGATGATGAGTTTTCAAAGTGACTGTCCTATGAAACTACCACCCAGATAAAAAATCGAACACTGTCAGAAGATCTAAGGCTCTTTCATGCACTTATAGGATTTTATAAAATATGGATCATAAAGTATGTATACATTAAGACTTCTTTTGTTTGTATGACATTTGAAAAATTCACCCGTGTTTTTATATACGACAATAGATGATGACTTCTCATTGCTGAATAGTATTCTAGAATACACATACACCACAACTTATTCACTGTGATATTGTGAATTGTGATGCAACTTTAAAAATTCACATACATGTCTTTTTGTAAACATTCGTACTTCCTCTAGGTATATTCTTAAGAGAGGAACTTATGTTTGGTATGTAACAGGGAGTGGAATTCCTGAAGGAGGGGATATATATAGGTTCAGATTTTCATGATACTGCCGAACAGATATGAAATGGTTAAACCAATTTACACTTTTACTAGTAGTGGATGAAATGCTACCATTCCATGTCCATGCCAACATGTATTTCCTTTTTTCATTTTAGCCATTGTGGTGGATGAATAATAATATTGTGCTGTGGTTTTAATATGCATTTCCCTAAAAACCAATTAAGGTGAACCCACTTTCATAAGAATATTGGCCAAGGGATATCATCTTCTATTGAATAGTTTTTCAAGTTTCTTGTCCATTTTTTTTTTAAAGATTTTATTTATTTGACAGAGAGAAACACAGCCAGAGGGGGAACACAAGCAGGGGGAGTGAGAGAGGGAGAAGTAGGCTTCCTGCAGAGCAGAAAGCCCGATGTGGGACTCGATCCCGGGTCTCCGGGATCATGACCTGAGCTGAAGGCAGTCGTTTAACCAACTGAGCCACCCAGGTGCCCCTCTTGTCCATTTTTATTGAATTATCCGCCTTACTATTGACAGACATATTTATATATTCTGTTTTTAAGATTTTATTTATTTGACAGAGAAGGAGAAAGAGAACATGCACAAGCAGCAGGGAGAGGGAAGGAGAGAAACAAGCTCTCTATTGAGCAGAGAGCCAGATGTGGGGGCTCAGTCCCAGGACCCTGGGATCATCGCCTAAGCCAGAGGCAGAGTTGCTTAACCAAGTGAGCCATCCAGGTGCCTCTGTTTTTACATATTCTAGACATAAATTCTTTGTAGAGTATTTCTATTGAAAAGATTGCCTTCATTTTTACTCTTTATGCTGACATTTGATGAACAGAAGTTCTTAAATTTTCATTTTCATCAATACCATTTACTTTTTTTCCCTTATGGTTATGTGGTTTCGGTCCTACATAAAAAATATATCATTAAGGCTGTTAAGTATTTTCTTATGTTTTATTTTAAAAAGCTTTATAATTTTACCATTGACATTTAGATCTACATCTAGAATTGGTAGTTGCATACATAGTGAGGTAGAGGATAACTAATTAACTCAATATCACCAACATCTAATTGACCCAAATATTGGTTTGAATTTTACATTATTGGGATGCCTGCACAGCTCAGTCAGTTAAGCATCTGCTTTGGGCTCATGTCATGGTCCTTAGGGTGCTAGGATTGAGTCCCACATCAAGCTCCTTTCTCAGTGAGGAGCCTGCTTCTCCCTCTGCCTGCTGCTCCCCCTGCTTGTGCTCTCTTTCTCTCTCTTACAAATAAATAAAATCTTTTTAAAAAATTAAAGCTAGGGTGCCTGGGCAGCTCAGTGAGTAAAAGCCTCTGCTTTCTGCTCAGGTCATGATCTCAGGGTCCTGGGATCGAAGCCCGCAAGCAATCCGGCTCTCTGCTCAGCAGGGAGCCTGCTTCCTCCTCTCTCTCTGCCTGCTTCTTTGCCTACTTGTGATCTCTCTCTGTCAAATAAATAAAATATTTTTTAAAAATTAGAGCTAAATTGTTGAGGGCATGCCCACATATAATTGCTTCATTTACTTCACTGGCTGACACAGCTGTCATTATAAATGATCTCTTCGTAACAAGTAATGTCTCTTGCTTTGATGAATACTATATTTAAAATTATTATAGTTACACCATCTTTTCTTCTGGTTAGGATTCACATAGTAGAACTTTTCCTATCCTTTGACTTTAAACTTTTCATGTCCTCATATTTAAGGAGTGCCTCTTGCAAGTAACACAGTAGATTGCTTAATCTGACAATCTTCATTTATATGTAATATAATCACTATCATATTTATTGGGAAGCAATTATCCACGTATATCATGTTTCTGTATCATGTTTCTGTATATCTAGCAAGCAGAATCACTGACTGATGTTTGTCCTATCTCTTCAAAGATATTTATATAGTGAACGAACATCCTTGGATAACAAAGATAGTGTTCTCCTCAATAACGGAAGGCAAGTTTGCTTACAGTTTTGGAAAACAGAGATTATATCCCTCCTGGAACTAAGAGAAGGTACATTCACTGTCAAGTATAATAAAGATAATGTCTTCTTCTGGATCAAAAGGTAAGCATGAATACTGTCTATTATATTTATGTTCCTCCAGAGTGGTGACCACATTCACTAACTAACTTGCTTACACTGTGCCCCAGACAACCAGACTTCGATGGATCCACCCTTCGAGTCACATTTGCCTCGGTCCAAGTGTCTGCAGAAGTCTTCCCCCAGAACACTGGTGCAAACCTTGCCAACACCATACCTCCAACTCACATGTTTTAAGGGTCTCTGTCCCAGAAGCAGCAGGAGTGGGCTCGATGGAAGCCTGAGGTTTACCTTATTAAAACTGTGTTCCCCCAGCCCAGCTGGGAACTTAATGCTGCCCACAACAAGTAAAGAAAGCCTCTTTAGTTGAATAGACTGAAGAAAAGAGCAGCTGGGACACAAGAGCTGGGCATAAGCAATACACATAGGAGACACCCCTGAAGTGCCAGGTTCTGGTGAACAGAGGACTCTGCACTGCAGAGCACTACAGGACCTCTTCTTCATAAGGACACATAGCTGACCTCTCTAACAAAAAGAAATGGCACAGAGGGTTAGACAAAATGAGGAGACAGAGGAATATGTCCCAAATGAAATAATAGGACAAAACAAAACCACAGCAAGAGACCTAAGTGAAACAAATATAAGTAGTATGCCTGATAGAGAATTCAAAGTAATGATCATAAAGATACTCACTGGGCTTGAGAAAAGAGTGCAGAATATCAATGAGAACCTTAAAAAAAATAGATAGAAAACACAAAAAAGATTAAGATTCTCTCTCTCTCTCCCTCTGCCCCTCTCCCCACCTCTCTCTCAAATAAAAAAATAAAATAGCATTTATATGTTGCCTAAAAGAGACACATTTCAGACATGTTTAAAGATGTTCACCATCACTCATAATCAGGGAAATGCAAATTAAAACCACAGTCAGATATCACCTTATACCTGTCAAGAATGGCCAGAATCAAAACAAGTGTTGGCAAAGATGTGGAGGAAAAGGAACCCTTGTACACTGTTGGTGGGAATACAAACTGATACAGCCACTGTGGAAAATAGTATGGAAGGCCTCAAAAAATTAAAAATAGAATTACTTTATGATCAAGTAATTCCCGTACTAGGAATTTTTCCAAAGTATACAAAAACACTAATTTGGAGGAATATATGCCTCCCTATGTTTACTGCAGCATTATTTACAAAGCCAAATTATAGAAGCAGCCAGTGTCCACTAATAGATGAATGGATAAAGACAATGTGAAATATATATATACAATGGAATAAAAAGAATGCAATCTTGCCATTCACAATGATATGGATGGTCCTAGAGGGTATAATGCTGAGCAAAATAAGTCAGTCAGAAAAAACAAATACCATATGATTCGACTTATATGTGGAATTTAAGAAACAAAACAAATAAACAAAAAAAAAGGGGGGGGCAAACAAAAACCCAGACTCTAAATACAGATAACAAGCTGGTGGCTGCCAGAGGGAGGTGGGGTGGGGAGAGAGTGGGTAAAATAAAGAAGATTAAGGGTATACTTATTGTCATGAGCACTGATGAGCACTGAATAATGTATAGAATCATTGAAAAATAATAAAATAAGTAAAACTTAAGTAAATGCCATTACCCCTACTAAATGTTTATTTGAAATATTTCATAAAAACATATAAGAAAACTTTATATAAAGACTTCAAAATGAGTACAGTGAGCAGAAAATGTCTACCTGCAATTTTAGTTGCTGTAGAGTGCATTAATAAAAACTGATTTTCTATATATATAGGCAAATATTCAGAAGCTCCAATAATAACTAAAGATTCTGAAGCTCTGGCCAGAGCTACGCATGTAAATATTGGATTCTTCAACAGGACCTAAAAAGAAATGTTATACATAAATTATTTTATTTTGTTAGGTAAAGAATAGATTTATTCACTCATATGTTAATGACCAATCAGCAAAAATTTTACCTTTCCGAATATACACTGAACATATATATAAATCAAAACCTGCAGTTCACCAATATACAAATACCATTAAAAAACATGTAATGTTTGAAGCATTTTTATTTATTTGACCTCCATACCACCTATAATTTTTATTTGTGAGTCTGGCAGTTTTCTAGAAAACTTAAGGAAAAAGAGATATCACTAACCAGGTGTCTAGAATGCGCCTTTACCTTAGTTAATCTATTTCTTTCCTTAACAAATCTTTTTACTTAACTAAAAAACAAAATGAAGATAACTTAAGCAACACACAAGGAAAATCATTAGTATTACTGTTAAGATTCTATAACATTTTACTCCTGAGAATTCCACATACAGTCAAGTCACTTAAATTCTGCATTTTAGTCAATTTTTTGAACTTATTCAGAAGACTTATGGGGATGTATAGTGATGGTTTACTATTACCTATTATACTATTACACTACACATAGTAATTAACATGATACTAATTAAGATGAAAATATTATCTTTTTGTAAGATTTTATTTATTTGACAGAGAGATAGAGCACAAGTAGGCAGAGCGGCAGGAAGAGGGAGAAGGAGAAGCAGGCTCTCCACTGAGCAAGGAGCCTGATGCAGGGCTCAATCCAAGGACCCTGGGATCATGACCTGAGCTGAAGGCAGTCACTTAACCAACAGAGTCACCCAGGTTCCCCTGAAATGTTAACTTTCAAACTGATTTCTCTATTTCTTATATGTGCACTGAAAATTTCAGCAGTGTTTTGTTTGTATATTATTAAATTAACCTATTTTTTTTCTAGTCCTAAACACCATTCTTTAAAATTTTAAATTTAAATGTATTCTCTGTATTAATCTAATTCATCTTCTGAGTGCTATCTAAATTTACATAGTGTGATTCTACTATATCCATCCACTCCCACAAGTTAGTCTCACTTCAATGCCCACAGTTACAGTCAAGGCTATGTTAAATGTCCCGGTTCATGCACCCTTAAGGACTAGGGTAGAATGTCTTTGGAAGTGTATATTCCAGAACAGGATTGCTTGGGCATTAAGATGTACTATACTTCATTCCATTATTTCTCTAATTTTTTTCCCAAAATGTATCAGTTTACAATCTCACCATAATGTAGGAGAGTTCTATTTTCTTCATGTAGCAACTTATACCTTATAAAATTCACCCGAGCAGTATTTTCTGTTCCACATAGCCTTCCAGAACTTTGCATTGAACTAGGAAAGTCCTTAATGACTGTCTCAACAAAGCAAAAGATGGTGCATGACTTCTGAGGTTGGATCATAAAATCACAATAGGACTTCTGCTGTATAAGCTCACTCTCTCAGAACTCTTTCACCACACTGTGAGAAAGTCAAGGCCAGATGGAGAGGCCATGTGTGGGTGTTCCAGCAAACAGCCAGTATCAACAGCTCATAGTTGAGTAAATAAGCCTTCAGAGGATTTTATCCCCCAGACTTGACTTTAATTGACAAGTAGAACTGAGTGGAGTAAGCCCCAACAAAGCTGCAGATTAATGAGCAACATCATGTTCTATTATTTAAGGCACAAAATTGGGGGGGTGGTTTGTCATGTAGCAATAGATAACTAGTACATCCTACATAATCACAAATAGTTGATATTATTAGCGGACTTTTAAAATTTTGCCACATTGATGGATGTAAAGTCATACCACAGTGCTTTATATGGTATTTTCCTAAATTCAAATCCAACTGAGCATTTCTTCATGTAATTCACAGCTATTTAGACTTGGTTGTTGTGTGTGAACTGCTTATTCATATTTTTACTAGGCTTCCTGAAATTCCTGTACATATTTTCCTAGAATTCCTTGTTTATTCTAAATATTAATCTCTTATTAGAATAAGATATCTGTTACTTTTCTTGTAACACTGTAGTTTCCTTCATAGAACAGAAATCTTTGTCATAATTTAATCTACTAATTTTTACTTCGTATTTTATATTATTGCAAACTTGTGTCTTTCCTACCTTTATGTCACAAGATACTTCTTTCATGGTCAGTGTTAACTGTGCTGGGTTTTTTTTCTAGTCACATTTTATTAACCTATAAATCACCTTTGTGTATCATATGAAGTAGAGGCCCAACTTCATTTCATCATCCAGAGGATCAAATTTGTCATTGCCTTTACTGAACTGAACAACTATCATTGTAGTACCTCCCCTATCATATAGCATGTTTTTATATATGTTAATCTGTTGCTGAGTTCTGTCTTCTGTTTCACTAGTCTATACCAAGATTTTGTAGGAAATGGTAATTTGTATTAGATATAACAACCAGAATAAGGACTATCTTGGCTCTGCAACTGATTTTTGGAACAACAATTAGCAAATCATGTCTCTACATATCCTTTTTTTAGGGGGTATTATGTAATAGTAGATGCAGTAATGGTGTTAAGAGTCAGGCACATGAGATATTTTTATATTCTTAACCTCAATTCAGCTACCTAAATTCATGTTTGTGTTTGTGTGTGTGTGCATCCAAAGACATATGTCTTTGGAAAAATTACTCATTCTCTTTAAATTACTGGTTCACGATCTATAAACTAGAAATTATTATATATATAATATATATTATATAATATATAATATATAATATATATACATCCAGGTGATCATGGTAATGGAATATATGTAATTATTTAATAATAATAATTTCTGGCACCTAGAAGTTACCCAGGAAAGAATACACATCATTTTCATAATTTAAAAAATAAGAGGGTCACCCTAGATTATGAGATTTGTTGTTTGCAAACTATAGTGGGCTTTGAATCATTTGGATGGTGTAAAACACAGATTACTAGGTCCTACTTTCAGAGTTTCTGATTCAGTAGGTTTGGTAGCAGGGCCCAAGAATTTGCAATTTTAGCAAATTCCCAGGTGATGATGATGATAATGATGGCATGGGAAGCCACACTAAGAACCAGTGCACTAGGTAATTTTGGTGTTTGAACTCTTTAGAATTAAAATGAACAGACTCATAGGTTAATCCAGTAAGTACAAAGTAAAGTAAAAAAAGCCAAAAAACACTAAGTAGCTGAATAATTCAGCACTCATAAAGAAACAGAAAATGATTCAGAAGCAAATGACAGCTTATCTGGTCTGCTCTCTAACGGGCATTCCATTGCTTTGTCTTAATTGCTACAAAGGCCCAGATCTTCAGCTTCTTTCTGTCAGTTTATTGTGCCTGTATCTACTTCTATTACAGCTACTCACTATATTGTTCCTCCATTTGCTTCTCTATCGCAGTGGCCTTTGCACATTCATTTTCTCTATGTCAGTTTATTGAGGCTGTGTCATTAAAGTTTCCTGGCTTTTCTCCTATACATACTCTACCAAGAAATAGAAATTAACCAGTCAGTTTATAGCAGGTCTCCGTATTGGATTTTTTCTAAAGCTATTTAATAGGTTTCTGAGAAATCTAAGGATTGCTATCTTAGGTTCAAGTTCTGATCACAGACCTAATTTTAAACTAAGACATTGTACTACATCATATAGAGCATGGCAACTCATGTGCAAGGAAACACTTCTGGCCACTTTATTCAGAAAGAGCTATGGGTACTTTACTTAGAAAGAAACTGTGAGCATAGCAAACACTCAAAATACAATAGACCTTTCTGAAAAAGCATCTAGACTTTCATCTTTTTTTTTTTAAGATTTTATTCATTTATTCATTTATTTGACAGAAGGAGATCACAAGTAGGCAGGGAGAGAGGAAGAAGCAGGCTCCCTGCTGAGGAGAGAGCCCGATGTGGACCTCGATCCCAGGACCCTGAGATCATGACCTGAGTCAAAGACAGGGGCTTTAACCCACTGAGCCACCCAGGCACCCTAGGTTTTCATCTTTTTTTTTTTTTTGAAAGTTTTTTTTTAAGAATTTATTTATTTATTTGACAGAGAGATCACAAATAGGCAGAGAGGCAGGCAGAGAGAGAGGAGGAAGCAGGCTCCCTGCTGAGCAGCGAGCCCGATGTGGGGCTTAATCCCAGGACCCTGAAATCATGAGCTGAGCTGAAGGCAGAGGCTTAACTCTCTGAGCCACTCAGGCTAAGTAGCTGAATAATTCACTCAAAGCCCCTAGGCTTTCATCTTTAAAAGAAAAAAAGATCTATTTTTTCTTAAATATAAACATGGGACACAAAGATAAAGGCCAGACATAAAATCAGTTATTCAAGGGATTTTATGTAATAAAATGGCTTCATTATTGTAGGTGTTGAAAAAGAAATCAAATTAGTTCTGCACAGTAGCATATAATTTCATGCAACAGCCATTTCTTGTAGCACTGTGGCTCTCAGCCCTACCCCATCACAGAGTTTGGCTAAAGTCATGGTCTTTATCACACCAGAGGAGGTTCATGTTGGTCTGGGAGGTATGGTTTCAAATGGTAACCAACCAACATGGTATTCCTCTCCTGCATGTACTTACTTAGTAAGAGTTGGAAACAAGGACAGGATCAGCAAAATATAAGGCAAATGGTATAGTAGACACAGACAAGTAGACTAAGATACAGGACAGGGCTCAAGCAGAAGTGTGAAAAAATTGTTAATGAGGAAACTGAGCAGAAGAATGTTGTAGGAAGGAAAGAGCTCCTAAAGGCCCAACCAAGGTTCATTGAAAATGTGGTGTGTAGTGTTCTAATTAAATATGGAACTTTTTCTTTCAGGTGGTAGAAGCAGTAATCTATTTCCTACCCTAATCAAGGTAATGTGACAGGAGACATTTATCTTGCCAGTAAAGGGCCTTTGTGTCTACAGAAAAATAGGAGGACAACATAATTTGAAACGGATACCAATAAACTTCCTTGAATTACTCAAGTGTTTTACTTGATCATTTAAATTCTCCCTCCCTCTCATCTTGGTTCCTCATGAAGAACATCTACAATTAGCTATAGAAAATAAATGATGGTTATCCTTATTAAATCTGTCAATAAGAGTAAAATACCTCACCCAGAAAAGCCTTATTTTTTTCAAGTTTAAAAATGTTTCAGTCCTCTATCTTGAAATCTCACTTACCCTGCTTCTACAAACAATTTATTTCATCAAACCTAGTAGACAACTCAGAGACTGAAAATCATACGTGATGTCCTGATAGAAATACAAGTGAGGGTTGAAAAGATGGCGAAGGCCGGGTGACCGCATTTCGGGGAGTGCCCTGAAGTGAGCTCAATTCCAGCAAAAAAAACACTACAGGACCACTGTGAGCACCCATGAAATCAGCCTGAAATGTGATATTTCACGTTTCTGGATCACCACGGGAGACAAAGACCATCGACAAAAAGGTAGAAACAAATGAGAGGGACCGGAGGCTTACCCCCAGAGACAGGGGTGTGGGGGAGGAAGCCCGCAGAGCTGAACCATTGAAAGCAAATACCCCAACACGAAAGTGCTCTATGAGTGGGGAATAACAGCAGATTACGGTCTGATTCGGGGTGAGACAGAACTGGGAAAACAGCAGAGCCCGCAGCAAGGCTAGGAGACTTTTTTTTTTTCCGCCGCCACCAGAGCAGGGAGACGGGGACCCGCAGGGACAGAGAGTGGCCTGTGAGGTGCAAAATCAGTTTTTCCTCCGCAGCAGCGGGGAGACGGGAATATGCAGGGAGAGGAAGTGCCCCGCAGCTCCAGAGAACTTAGAGGGACTGGGGTATGGAGTCTATCCCCCCACTGCTTAAGCCAGAGAAGCAGGGCTTCGCGGCACGGAGGATCTCAGCGAGAGCGGCGGGAGTGGATTCTATTTTTCCGCTGCTGCCTTTCTCTCCCACCTCTCTCCACCCCATGGGCCAGGCGCGGATGCCCCAGGGAAGGTGATTTTACAGACTTGCGTGGGACCGGAGGGGCCGCGGGTCCTGGGGTACAGACAAGGTCGCGCGATCCAAAAGGAGTTGTGGTTTTGAAGTGCAGGAGTGAAGTGACAAGCGGGGGCGTGGGCAGAAATCACTCCAGCATCTGTGCCTGCTCGGCTGTGACAGGCTGCCAACCGGGAGGCAGGAAAGAGACCCTCACTGTGTGGAGGCTCTCTCTGGGAGGGAGGTCTGGGTGCAGACATCTTGCTCTGACCTGACTTCCTCAGCAGCTGAAAAAGGAGTAAAAGAACAATGCTCCGCCACCAGAGAATTGTAACCTGACAACCTGGTTACCACTGGGACCAGGCTCTAGCAAGAGGGCAGAGAGACGCAGCCCAGGTAGAAGGACTGAAACAGCGTGGCAGGCCCTGCCCACAGAAAGCAAGCCAGAAGCTCAGGAGGACAACACTCAAACTGCAAAACCCCAAATCGGGGGAAAGGCAATTTATTAAACTCCTGGTACTGACTACAAGTACCAAAAGCCCACACCTTATTGATAGTTTTCCACCTTATTTGCTTTTTTAAACTTTTTTCTATTTTTACTTTTAAAGCTTCCATTTTAAGCTTAAAAATACATTCTCACAGTTTTTCTTCTTTCAATTTTAACCCCCTTTTTATCACAACGTGATACTCAATACAACACCCCATGACATTTTTTTTTTACCTTGACATTTTTTCAAACACACTCCTGTATTTTCTGCCCTTGTTGTTGCCTCTCGTTTCCCTGTTTGCTTTCTGTTTTTCCCTTTCTTCTCTCCTCTTTCCTTTATTCTCTCTTTTATGTGTATATATAGTTATAAGCTTCAAGTCAATCCCACATCCCTATCCAATACTACCCCTATATACAACCAGTTCTAATCTCCCTATATCTTTTGAAAGTGGGCTTCTCCAACAATAATAACAACTCAAAATCAGGAGCGTCTGAAACGCATTCCTTGCCCACAAGGAGTGTCTGCCCTCACCTTTCCGCGCTAGTTTGTCAGTGTGTCTGTGTAATTGTCTTTGCTTTTGTATTATATAAATACTGGTCTTGGGGGTCATATAGGTTGGGCTTCGCTTTTTGATCTCTTCATTTACCCTTGATAACCCTTTTCTTTACCCTGTAATAGTTTTGTACCATATAAATCCTACCACTGGGCCCCGCTCTGGCAGGGGTTTCTTTTCTTGCTTCCTCTCTTCCATTTTCTTTTTTCTTTCTCCTCCCTTTTCGGTGGTGAATTCTGGTTGCTCTGAAACCTTCCAACGACCAATACACCTAAATAGTGGCTGATATATTTAGCCATACACCCCCTCAACCACTCCTCGCCACAATGACTCAGAGAAGGAACATCCAACAGAAGAAGAACCCCAAGACTGCAATCTCGGTCACAGAATTACTGGAAATGAACATAAACAATATGACAGAAATGGAACTCAGGGCATCAATAGTCCAAGAAATGGTTAATTTAGAAAAAAACATTAGTCTCAAAGTAGAAGCCATAGTAACGGAAGTGAAAGCTGAGGTTAGAAAGGCTATAGATGAGATGCAATCTAATTTAAATACGCTAACAGCCGGAGTAAGTGAAGATGAATCATATCAGTGATTTAGAAGGCAGATGGATTAAGAAGGAGGAGCAAGACAAGTCTTGGAGCAAACAGCTAAAATCCCATGAAAACAAAATAAGGGAAATAAATGATGCCATGAAACACTCCAATATCAGAATTATTGGAATCCCCGAAGGAATTGAGAGAGAGAGAAGCCTAGAAGATATTGTTGAACAAATCATGGATGAAAATTTCCCAAATCTGGGGATTGAAACAAATGTTCATTTCCTAGAGGCAGAGAGGACACACCCCAAGATCAATGAGGCCAGAAAAACCTCCAGGCACATAATAGTAAAATTCTCGAATCATAAAACCAAAGAATATGTCTTAAGGGAAGCTAGGAGAAAGCGATCCCTTACCTATAGAGGAAGGACCATCAGAATAACGTCAGATGTTTCCACAGAAACCTGGAAAGCCAGAAAGGGCTGGCAAGACATATTCAGGAAGTTACATGACAAAAATATGCAGCCAAGGATAATGTATCCAGCAAGGTTGACTTTCAAAATGGAAGGAGAAATAAAGAGCTTCCAAGACCGCCAAGGTCTAAAAGATTATGCAACCACCAAGCCAGCACTACAAGAAATGCTAAGAGGGGTTCTATAGAGGAGAAACGAACCCAAGAGCGAACAAAACAGAAATTTACAGAGGTAATCTATAGAAACATGAACTCCATAGGCAACATGATGTCAAAACAAACGTATCTATCAATAATCACTCTCAATGTGAACGGCCTAAATGCTCCAATAAAAAGACACAGGGTTGCAGATTGGATAAAACAAAAGGACCCATCCATGTGCTGTATACAAGAGACTCATCTTGAATCTAAAGACACTTCCAGATTGAAAGTGAGGGGTAGAAAGACCATCTTTCATGCCAATGGACCCCAAAAGAAAGCTGGGGTAGCAATTCTCATATCAGACAAATTGGATTTTAGTCTAAAGACTGTATGTAGTCAGAGAAACAGAAGGACACTACATCCTTCTTAAAGGGTCTATACATCAAGAAGATCTAACAATTGTAAATATTTATGCCCCTAACATGGGAGCAGCCAACTACACAAGCCAACTGTTAAACAAAATAAAGAATCATATTGATGCAAATACATTAATTGTAGGAGATCTTAACACACCACTCTCAGCAACGGACAGATCATCTAAACAGAAAATCAACAAAGAATCAAGAACCTTGAATGACACATTGGACCAGCTGGATCTCATAGATATATTCAGAACATTTCACCCTAAAACAGCAGAATACTCATTCTTCTCGAGTGCACATGGAACTTTCTCCAGAATAGACCACATACTAGGTCACAAATCAGGACTCAACCGATACCAGAAGATTGAAATTATTCCCTGCATATTCTCTGACCACAATGCCGTGAAACTGGAACTCAACCACCATAAAAAGTTCAGGAGAAAATCAAACACTTGGAAGCTAAAGACGATCCTGATCAAGAATATGTGGATCAGGGGCACCTGGGTGGCTCAGTTGGTTGAGCGACTGCCTTCGGCTCGGGTCATGATCCTCGAGACCCGGGATTGAGTTCCACATCGGGCTCCCTGCTCAGCGGGAAGCCTGCCTCTCCCTCTCACTCCCCCTGCTTGTGTTCCCTCTCCGGCTGTGTTTCTGTCAAATAAACAAATTTAAAAAAATAAAAATAAAAAGAATATGTGGATCAACCAAGAAATCCAAGAAGAACTGAAACACTTCATGGAAACCAATGAGAATGAAGATACATCGATCCAAAACCTATGGGATATAGCAAAGGCAGTCCTAAGGGGGAAATTCATAGCCATCCAAGCCTCACTCAAAAAAATTGAAAAATCCCGAATACACCAACTCTCATTACACCTTAAATAACTGGAAAATCAACAAAAAATTAAACCAACCCCACACACAAGGCGGGAAATAATAAGGATTCGAGCAGAGATGAATGAATCAGAAACTAGAGATAAAGTAGAATGTATCAACGAAACTAGAAGCTGGTTCTTTGAAAGAATCAATAAGATCGATAAACCATTGGCCAAACTAATCCAAAAGAAAAGGGAGAAGACCCAAATTAATAAAATCATGAATGAAAGGGGAGAGATCACGACTAACACCAAGGAAATAAAAACAATCATCAAAAATTACTATCAACAATTATACACCAATATGTTTAACAACCTAGAAGAGATGGATACATTCCTAGAAACCTATAAACTAACAAGACTGAAACAGGAAGACATTGACAATTTAAATAGACCTATATCTAGTAATGAGATTGAAGCAGTGATCAAAAACCTCCCCAAAAACAAGAGTCCAGGACCAGATGGGTTCCCTGGGGAATTCTACCAAACATTCAAAGAAGAAATAACACGTATTCTCCTGAAGCTCTTTCAAAATTAGAAATGGAAGGAAAACTTTCAGACTCTTTCTATGAAGCCAGCATCACTCTAATCCCCAAACCAGACAAAGACCCCATCAAAAAGGAGAACTTCAGACCAATATCGCTGATGAATACGGATGCCAAGATTCTCAACAAGATCCTTGCTAACAGGATCCAACAATACATTAAAAAGATTATCCACCATGAACAGGTGGGTTTTATCCCAGGGATGCAAGGGTGGTTCAACACTTGCAAAACAATCAACGTGATAGAAAAAATCAGTAAGAGAAGAGAGAAAAACCACATGGTACTCTCAATTGATGCAAAAAAGGCATTTGACAAAATACAACATCCGTTCCTGATCAAAACTCTTCAAAGTATAGGGATAGAGGGAACATTTCTCAACCTCATAAAATCTATCTACGAAAAACCCACAGCGAATATCATCCTCAATGGAGAAAAACTGACAGCCTTTCCTCTGAGATCAGGAACAAGGCAAGGATGCCCACTCTCACCACTACTGTTCAACATAGTGTTAAAAGTCCTAGCAACAGCAATCAGGCAACAGAAAGAAATAAAAGGTATCCAGCTTTGCAAAGAAGAATTCAAACTCTCTCTCTTTGCAGATGACATGATACTCTATGTGGAAATCCCAAAAGACTCTACCCCCAAACTACTAGATCTCATACAACAATTTGGTAATGTGGCAGGTTACAAAATCAATGCGCAGAAATCAGTTGCATTCTTATACACTAACAACGAAAAAATAGAAAGGGAAATCAGAGAATCGATTCCATTTACTATAGCACCAAAAGCTATAAGATACTTAGGAATAAACCTAACCAAAGAAGTCAAGGATCTGTACTCGAGGAACTACAGAACACTCATGAAAGAAATTGAAGAAGACACAAAAAGATGGAAGAGCATTCCATGCTCATGGATTGGAAGAATAAACATTTGTCTATACTGCCAAAATGTCTATACTGCCCAGAGCAATCTACACTTTCAATGCCATTCTGATCAAAATTCCACCAACATTCTTCAAAACATTGGAACAAACAATCCTAAAATTTATATGGAACCAAAAAAGACCCCGAATCGCTAAGGAATTGCTGAAGAAGAAAAGCAAATCTGTGGGCATCTCATTACCTGACTTCAGGCTTTATTACAAAGCTGTGATTACCAAAACAGCATGGTACTGGCACAAAAACAGAGAAAGAGACCAATGGAACAGAGTGGAGAGCCCATATACCCACAAATCTATAGTCAAATCATCTTTGACAAAGCAGGAAAGATGTACAAATGGCTAACAGGCTCATGAAAAAATGTTCAGCGTCACTAGCTATCAGGGAAATTCAAGTCAAAACCACACTGAGATACCACCTTATACCAGTCAGAATGGCCAAAATTAACAAGACAGTGTCAGGGGCACGCCCCAAAGATGGCGCTGCATCTGCTATGGAGAGCGCCACACGGGATGCCGGTGGCGATGCTGCCGAGGTTATGGCGCCGAACACGTGAAGCAGCTCCAGGAAGCGCCCGCCCTGAAGATCACATGACCGCATGCCTCATACGTGGGTCCGTGCTCAGTGCGTGATCACCGGACGCCACCAATGCCTGCTGGCCGTGCAGTCCATGCCCCATGTGATCTCCTCTCTGATTGGCTGGGATACTATATAAAAGGGGGCTAGAAAACTTCCCGAGAGGAGACGACTGAGGTGGGCGAGAGGGCAGGGCAGCGAGGTGGAGAGAGGAGGGAGGCGGCGAAACGGTGAGGCGGGAGAGGAGAGATGACGGGAGACATCAGGAGACGACGGGAGAGGAGAGAGGAGAGATGAGAGAAGAAGGAACCAGAGAATAAATGGGAGCTTCAACATCGACCCGTGTGTTGCGTCTTCTCTGCTGGTGGGGAATGCGACAGATAGGAAACAAGTGTTGGAGAGGCTGTTGAGAAAGGGGAACCCTCTTACACTGTTGGTGGGAATGTAAACTGGTGCAGCCACTTTGGAAAACAGTGTGGAGATTCCTTAAAAAATTAAAGATAGAGCTACCCTATGACCCTGAAATTGCACTACTGGGCATTTACCCCAAAGATACAGATGTAGTGAAAAGATGGGCCATATGTACCCCAATGTTCTTCGCATCAATGGCCACAATTGCCAAACTGTGGAAAGAGCCAAGGTGCCCATCAACAGATGAATGGATAAAGAAGAGGTGGTACATATATACAATGGAATATTATGCCTCCATCAGAAAGGATGAATACCCAACTTTTGTAGCAACATGGACTGGACTGGAAGAGCTTATGCTGAGTGAAATAAGCCAAAAAGAGAAAGTCAAGTATCACATGGTTTCACTTATTTGTGGTGCATGAGGGGTAACCTGGAGGACAGTGGGAGAAGGAAAGTAAATGGAAACTAGGGTAATCCAAGGAGAGAAACGAAACAAGAGAGACTTTGGACACAGAAACAAACTGAGAGACTTGGAGGGTGGGGGTAGAGGAATGGGAGAGCCTGTTGGTGGGTACTGGGGACACATAAAGTGTGGAGAACTGGGTGTGGGGAATGGGGAGTGAATCTTGGAACACTGGAAAAAAAATTTTAAGTAACAATAAAAAAATAAAAAAATTAAAAAAAATTAAAAAAAATACAAGTGAGAAATATATTTCAAAAAATCATATTACTTTTGTCAAATGTATTTGATTCTAGTTTCTATGATAGTAGTTCACCTGCTTTCAAACAAAATTCAATATTTTGACTACCAAGAGTATAATATCTCAATAATTTGGACACTAGCTTCCTTTGATGTATTCTGTCAACCATTTCTAGTCACATAAGTAGTGAATTAAACTTTAAATTCACTTCGTCCTTTATAGTTCAAGAAGTCTTTCATATCATACTCATTGACAATTCTTTGTTCACTGGAGTTCTAGTATATAAATATCTTCTCTGTTAATAAGGTATGAGACTTAAGGCATGAGATGAAGAAAAAGAAAGTAGAAATGTTGCTCTCTCTGCTCCATATATTTAAAAAGTTTTCTCCTATAAAATCTTATTCCTTACCAGTCTCTAACTAGTCTTAATTTCATTTTTTCCTTTTCCCTGATTTATTTCCCTAATTTCCAAGCTTTCCATTTTTATTATTTGAAATATATTTCTAATCCATTATATTCTGAGAGCTATGGATAATTATTGTTCTTTTTCTTGACATTCTGCAACAAAATATATTTGAAATAACACATTCAAAACTCCACATTAACATTTCACTAATTCACATGCTCAATCTACTTGATTTTTTTATTATGTAAGTCACCATACATCATTTGTTTTTTGATGTACTTTTCCATAATTCATTGTTTGCGTTTAATACCCAGTGCTTCATGCAATATGTGCCCTCCTTAATATCAATCACCAGGCTCATCCATCCCCCCACCCCTCTCCCTTCTAAAACCCTCAGTTTTTTTCTTGGAGTACATAGTCTGTTATGATTCATCTCCCCTTCTGATTTCCACCCGTCTTCATTTTTTCCTTCCTTCTTCTAATGTTCTCCATGCTATTCCTTATGTTCCACAAATAAATGAAACCATATGATGATTGACTTTCTTTGCTTGACTTATTTCACTTAGCATAATCTCCTCCAACCCCATCCATGCTGATGCAAAAGCTTAGGGTATTCATCCTTTCTGATGGCTGAATAATATTCCATTGTATATATGGACCACATCTTCTTTATCCACTTGTCTGTTGAAGGGCATCTCTGCTCTTTCCACAGTTTGGTTATGCACATTGGGGTACATATAGCCCTTCTTTTCACTACATTTGTATCTTTGGGGTAAATACCTAGTAGTGCAGTTGCTAGGTCATAGAGTAGCTCTAATTTTAACTTTTTGAGGAACCTCCACACTGTTTCCCAAGGTGCCTGTACCAACTTGCATTCCCACCAATAGCGTAAGAGGGTTCACCTTCTATTCTTAAGCTTAAACCCATTGACTTTTTATTTAAAACTTTTCACCTGGGGCGCCTGGGTGGCTCAGTTGGTTGAGCGACTGCCTTCAGCTCAGGTCATGATCCTGTGGACCTTGGACCGAGCCCCACATTGGGCTCCCTGATCAGTGGGAAGCCTGCTTCTCCCTCTCTCACTCCCCCTGCTTGTGTTCCCTCTCTGGCTGTGTTTCTCTCTGTCAAATAAATAAAAATATTAAAAAAAAAAAAAACACAAGAACTTTTCACCTAATGAGTATTATAACTTTTTGTTACTTGTTTGTTTTTTTACTTCAAATTTTTATTTAAATTCTAGTTAACATGTAGTGCAATATTGGTTCAGGAGTAAAATTCAGTGATTCATGACTTACATATCACAACCAGTGCTCATCATAGCAAGTGCCCTCCTTAACACCTATCACCCATTTAACTCATCCCTTCCCACTTCCCTCCATCAATCTTGTTCATTCTTTATTATTAAAAGTCTCTTACGATTTGTTTTCCTCTCTTTCTCCTTTTTCCCCTTCCCATATGTTCATCTATTTTGTTTCTTAAATTCCAGTATGAGTAGAATTAAGAGTTTCTTATGATTTGTTCTCCCCTTTGCTCCTCTTCCCACATATTCATCTTTTTTGTTTCTTAAATTCTGCATATGGCATTTTTCTTTCTCTGACTGAATTATTTCACATACCATAATACACTGTAGCTCCATACACATGATTCCACATGGCAATATATCATTCTTTTTGGTGGCTGAGTAATATTCCTGTGTGTGTGTGTGTGTGTGTGTGTGTGTGTGTGTATACACACCACATTTTCTTTACCATTCATCAGTTGATGGACATTTGGCCTCTTTCAATATTTTGGCTATTGATGATAGCATTGCTATAAACATCAAAGTGCATGTGCCCCTTTGAATCTGTATTTTTTTATACTTTGCGTAATACTTATAGTGCAATTGCTGGGTTATAGGGTAGTTCTTTTCTTAACTTTTTTTAAAAAGATTTATTTGAGAGAGAGAGATACAGAGAGCAAGCAGAAGGAAAGAGAGACAATAGACTTCCCACCAAGCAGTGAGCCCAGTGTGAGGCTCAATTCCTGGACCCTGAAATAATGACCTTCTTTATAGATTTTGGATACTAACCCTTTATTAGATATGTCATTTACAAATATATTCTCCCATTCCATAGGCTGCATTTTAGTTTGTTGATTGTTTCCTTTGCTGAGTGGAAGCTTTTTTATCTTGACAAACTACTGTGTTTATTTCTGTGTTTATTCCCTTGCCTTCAGTGATGTGTCCAGTAAGAAGTTGATACTGTTGATGTCAAAGAGGTTGCTGCCTGTGTTCTCCTCTAGGATTCTGATGAATTCCTATCTCACACTTAGGTCATTCAACCATTTTGAATTTACTTTTGTGTGTGATGTACAAAGTAGTCCAATTTCATTCTTCTGCATATTTCTGTCCAGTTTTACAAATACCATTTGTTCAAGAGACTGTCTTTTTTCCATTGGATATTCTTTCCTGCTTTGTAAAGATTAGTTGACCCTATAGTTGTTGATCCATTTTAGGGTTTTCTGTTCTGTTCTACTGATCTATGTGTCTGTTTTAGTGCCAGTACCATACTGTCTTGATAACTACAGCTTTATAATACAGTTTGAAGTCCAGAATTGTGATGCCTCCAGCTTTCCTTTTCTTTTTCAAGACTGCTTTGGTAATTCTGGGCTTTGTGGTTCCACACACATTTTAGGATTATTTGTTCTAGTGCTGTAAAAAATGTCGGTGGTATTTTGATAGGGGTTGTGTTAAATGTGTAGATTGCTTTGGGTAGTGTGGATATTATAATAATATTTGTTCTTCCAATCCATGAGCATGGAACACCTTTCTATTTTTTTTGTGTCATCTTCAATTCTTTTATAAGTGTTTTATAGCTTTCAGAGTACAGATCTTTTACTTCTTTGTTTAGGTTTATTACTATCTTATGGTTTTTGGTGCAATTACAAATGGAACCAATTACTTGATTTCTCTTTCTTCTGCGTGACTCTTGGTGTACAGAAATGCAACAAATTTCTGTACATTGATTATGTATCCTGAAACTTTGCTGAATTCATATATTAGTTCTAGCAACTTTTTGGTGGAGTCTTTTGGATTTTTCTAAATAAAGTGTCATGTCCTTTGCAAATAGGGAAAGATTACTTCTTCCTTGTCGATTTAGATATCTTTTACTTCTTTTTTTTTTTGTCTTATTGCCAAAGGCTAAGATTTCTAATACTATGTTAAATAGAAATGGTGAGAATAGGCAACTCTGTTTTGTTCCTGAACTTAGAGGAAAAGCTCTCAGTTTTTCTCCAATAAGAATGATATTAGTTGTGGGTCTTTCATACATGGCCTTTACAATGTTGAGGTATGTTCTATCTGTACCTATTTTGTTGAGTTTTTATCAAAAATGGATGCTGTATTTTATCAAATGCTTTTTCTGCACCTATTGAGAGGACCATATTGTCCTTATCCTTTTTTATTAATGCAATATATCATGTTGACCATTTTGCAAATATTGAACCACCCCTGCCACCCAGGAATAGACTCCACTCAATCATGGCAAATAATTCTTTTAATGTGCTGTTGGAATTGATTTGCTAATATCTTGTTGAAGATTTGCAATGGATATTATAACTTTATAAAGTTAAATATTTTGTCTCTGTTCTGGCTTTTTAGCTTTTATTTATGTCTATTTTATCTATTTTAAGATTAAAATTATCTTTACTGACATTTGAATAAAACTCTTTTCTTTCCTTAATTGATGAATTTTCTAAAATATGTAAGTAAGGAGCGGCAAGAAATATGGTCATAGTAAAGAAAATACATTCTAAAAAGAAATACTTCTCTGACTCCTTTTAATAAATATTTATAACAAGAAGACTCTCTTTTTAGAAAAAAAAACTATGCCTAAAAAAATCAGGAGATGTGTTTTTTAATTAGCTATTAGTCAATAAATCATAATGATGGTAATATATTTTACTGACTGGAATAATTTGCTTGCAAGAATGATTTTATGTAGATCCTTAAAACAGGAGCTTGTACACAGACATTGATCTTCAAGCAAAAAACACCAATTAAGTGTCATGAACTAGGAGGTACCGAACAATAGGGTTAGTATATAGGAAAATAATAGATCTTTAGTCAATCAAACTCCTCACACTAGTCTTTTTTAAAATTTATTTTCTAGTTGATAACCCACTCTTCTTATCAAGATGAATGGAAAACCCTATGATATTTTCCCCTATTTTTTTTGGTGCATGTTCCTTCCCTAATCTAAAATCAAAAATATCTCAAGCAGGCCTTCATATTAATTATATATTTATTGAGTTTTTACTATGGGCTATGCAATAATCTATATATCCTACACTCTCTGAGGAAGGCACCATTATTGTGCCAATTTCTCAGTTGAAGAAAGTGAGGCTCAGAAAGGTTAAAATGCCATATTTTATTGATCCTAAAATGCTATCAACAGTAAGAAACACCATTATTCTATGTACCACTAAGGGAAAATTATCACTGCTGCTGATACAATGATACAATGCTTTAAGAAAATTCCTGTACTATGCATATTTTAGTCTCACCAGCTTTTGAAATACATTAGATCTATTAAGAAGGACTTGCCATTTTTTTTCTGACTCAATTGCACACCTTGACATATAGTCTAGTCAGTCCTTTTGCATGTATCTCAATAAAAGGACAATTAAGCTATCTCTACCTGTGGGGCTCCTTTACTTAATTTTCATAAAATAATTGCATGTTACTTCACAAGAAATGTTAACTAGTGGTCATTCCTTCAACATCAAATATTTGCTTATATATTATACATATATAATAACTTCATAATCCCATGCTTAAATATTGCATCATCTTTTTTGAAAAGTTAACCCAGCAGTCTCACTCAACATGGACAGCACCACTGAAGTACATAACTTAGTTAAGGTAATGATAATATGAACAGCCATGACCAAGTTTACCCATACTCAGGCATTATCTACTATGTCACAATTTCATCCTGCTTTACAGTTATTCCAAGACTTCATCAATTTATACCAACACAAGTTTAAAGATGTTAAAATGTGAAGGAGAGAAGTATGTCTCAGCATCAAAGAAATGTGGAAATTTGCATAAGGTATCACCAGTAGTGAGTGTTATATAATGTCCCTGATAGGTAGTCCTTCTTAGTAGTTAGGCCTGCTAAGAAACTATGGATAAAAAGAGATCTGATGCATCATTTGCCTTTTACCCTTTGGATAACCACAGAACACAAAGAGAAGACTAGAGTTTACTCTCTCTAAAACTTTACCAAAGAATAGGATGCTACTCTTGGGTGGTCAGAGTCTCTAGCATGCAATACAACTTTTGGGCTTAAGCGAAAAGTAACAGACCCTAACAAAGAAAATCTCTCTGCCTATGAGATCTCTCACAGAGAAGCATAAATTTACCTTCAGTTCACTTTCTACTAATTCCCACAAAATCATCACATCTCTAAGCCCTTACCTGATGGGATTATAACCATTACCACTGCTCAAATCCACTCTTCTTGCATGAATTCTTAATAACCTGCACTGCTTAACTGACTCACAAGTAATAGAAACTTAATAGTAACCAAACTAATAGGAAACACTGGCTGACTCCCTTAGGATCAGAGAAGAAATGCCCTACTTAAATTTCTCCAAATTGTAAAATAAAATGAAATAATTTCACCAACATGGCTCAATAGACACATTTTACTGAGAAACTCAGCTTTGGCAGGTGGTAAACCATGAAACAAGGCAAACAGTGGAATTTTTCTAATCTAGTAGGCTCCCTAAAGTATGGCTCATTATCCCTTTGTTTTCTTTCTGAACTCAGCCTAGTACATGGTTAAAGGCAAGAGCCTAGATACATAAGCTTTCTGTTGGTTCTTAATATTACATGCCTATATGTAGACTTTAGAACATTTGCTTCCCCATATTTTAGGTTTTAATTTATCTTCTTCCTTTTCTAAGGCTCCAGAAGCTCAAATCGTATTGCTATGTGAAAGGTTTACCTTTTTTCTTCTTATACAAATCACTGTCAATAGCCCTGAATTTATCAATGCCAGGTAATTCTTTAATTGGTTCTTGCAATTGGGTCTTTATACTATAGCTGAATAAAAATAACCATTTATAATACAGAGAGAAAACTTCCTGTAACAACACCCAAATCATACTGCCTTTTCAATTCTTATCCCACTCTAATCCATTTTTTACAGAAAATCATGTTTTAAAGTTCTTAAAATATTATTCCCTTATTTATATTAGTGAATTCCTATTGCATTAAAAGCAAAATCTAAAGTTCTCATCATGTCCCACAAGGACCTTCAAGAGTTAGCCTCCGCTAGTCCCTCCAACCTACTATATTCTTTCACTCTGCTCATCAAGCAACCATGCTTTAAACAACCAAGTATTCTCTAAACTGAACACAGCCAAAACTTTGCTGTCTCAAGGTCTTTCCATATGTGTCTCTTATGACTGGAATTTTCTTAGTGATCATATGTTGCAGGGTCTTGCTTTAGGATTTTCCATTTAAAAGCTCCCTGTTTGGTGAAGCCTACTTTGACCCATTTTCTAAAGTATATTTTACATGGAATTTTCTCTATATAACTGTTAATCACTTGCCTTTGATCTATATTTTTTTAAGATCTAAGACCTACACAAGAATATAGCTCCACAAAGGCACGGGTGTTAGTATTATATCTTTAGGGCAATTCTGCCCACAACGTAAAGGATAAAGTTTTGAAAAGGAGAAAAGGAAGCAAATTGAATATGGAATCACTATTTAGAAGCCGAATATTTTTCAGGGCGCTGGGGTGGCTTAGTCAGTTGAGCATCTGACTCTTAGTTTCAGTTTAGGTCATAATCTCAGCATCATGGGATTGAGTTCCACAGCCTACCACACTGAGCATCGAGTCAGTTTGAGATTCTTTCCCTCTTCACCCCTCTGTTTCTTCCCCTCTGCTCCTCCCCCTGCTTGTACTCACATACTTTTCTCTCTTTCTCTCTCAAATAAATAAATAAAACCTTTAAAAAATTTTAAAAAGAAGTTGAATTTCTAAATCCTTCTATGTCTATATTATAGGTCTTGTTTCTCACCTAGAAAAGCAAAGATTTCTTCTCCATTTGATATTGAGATATTTTCCATAAAATATGATGTTTGTAAGAATATTTGCTAATTTCTAGAGTTCTCTGCTAAGTCATTTAAACATAAAAAAAGATGTTAATACCTGTAAGCCATCTCATTAAATGTCTTACTTATTTTTTCAGAGAAAGAACAAACACAAATTAACACAAAAGTAAAATTAAAAGAAATAGAAGGAAAATACTAGTACCATCCTCTGACACTAGCCATGTTCCTGGAAATGTCACTTATGTAAAGTGGGTCTTATTTTCAATTATCTATAAAATGACTAAGTTAATTAAGACTTTGAAAGTCTACTCAGATTTAAGCTGAACACTATGGTTATTTTCTTAAATCTACTACAGGTCAACTTATTTGGCTTGTTCGTGCAAAATATTTTACTTTACCCAAATAGTAGCAAATAAGTCCTTGATACTAGTTTCATGTTCCTGATCTTTAATCTTTTCATCAAATGGATGAGACAGTTTATTCTTCTCAGCTTTCATCTTTGCTGTACCTATATGATAACAAGTAAAGAATTTTATGACATGTTTAAATAATTAAAACGCATATACAAATATATGGACACATCTTAATAAGCACAGTTTTTCTTGAAATGATAAGTGAGCTATTTATAAACAAGCTAAAATCAATCTAATTAAGTAAAAAGCACATTCTCCTAAAACAATGCTGTCATGAAGAAGATTCTATGACAATAAAAATTTTCCATATCTGTACTATCTAATACTGTAGCTATGAGCTATATGAAGCTCTTAATACTAGAAATGTAGTTCCTGTGACTGAGTACATGGGTTTCTAATTTTAATTTAATTTGAAATTTAAGTAGCCACATGTGGCAAGTGCCTATAGTATTTGACATTTTTAGCAATGTCAAAGATTACTCTTACATTCAGGTGGCAATTATATTATTTGACATTGCTAAAAATATTTTGTGCCAATAAAATGTACTAATGTTAGGAAAGGAGATGATTTCTCTAATGTTACATTCTGTTGCACATATTTTTCAGTGTTTTCAAAAAATGTTAATATTTATTATTTTACCTTACAAGAATTCTTTCAGGTAGTGCATGTATTAAATAATACTAGGTAAATAGATTTAAACATATTTCTTTTTAAAGAAAAATTATGAACCCTAGCATTTAAAAAAATGACAAGAAGCAAAAATATATAGTAATTAAAAGTTGCCACGTAAATAAAATATTTGGCCACATCCAGCTTCATTTGCTCAAATAACCCTAGCATATGTCACCATATCTCCATGACAAAAAGAAATGTAAGTCAGCCATATTCTGACACTGGAGATGGGGGTGGGAGCAAGGAATCTATTGTCTTTTATTTAATGAATTATGTTTTTACACTTACCTCGTAGATTGCGTGGAAAGCATGACAATGGTATTAATGTAGACCACGCAATAAGTGAAACCAAACCAAAATAAATCCACCAATGCTGCAGCCAGCTTTGACTGTCTTTAACCCTTTAACAGACAAAAAATTAAAAATTTTAACGTTATATATTTTATTACAAAATGCCATAATCAAACAGAAAGAGAGAAAGAAAGAGATGGAACATTTTCTGTTATTTTTTCCCTACTGTTTTGTTTTGCTGATTGTGAGGCCAATTATGTAGTTTTCTTTTATTCTACAGGACTCTAAATTTTTCCCTTTTCTTTTTTTTCCCATGTCCACTCAGGTGGCAAAAGTAATTCTTTGTTCTTTTAAACATTTTTTTCTCCAGCAGAAACCATATGTTTGGAAGACTATCCTTTTAAATCTCACCTATCCTTTAAAATAATTCCTGCCCCTTTAAATCATGCACACCCTTTAGGAAAAGTTAAGGTACACAACTAACCTGTTATCTGGCATCTGGTCCTTTAAACCACCAATACTTGGAAATCCTCTTTCTTATAGTGCCTTCTCTGACTCAGCTCAGGTTGAATATTAACTACCCTTCTAGTGATCATACCTAATCACCCATTAGGACCCTTTTATATTCTTTGGCTTCTGTAATTTTTCTAGGTCTGCCTCTGCAGACTTTACAGTGAGCAGGGTAGTATGGGAATGTGAAGGATCCTGTGCTGGATTTGCTGATTTTCTCTTTTTACTCACTATTCATTTTGTAGTTTCAACATTCTTTATCTTTAGTTATGCTAAGGCCATGATCTTGGGAAAATTTTCATAGTTGTGAAATTATTTTGTATCACTTAGGGAGAAGAGTTGGGGGTGTTCGTTACCATATAGCTACCCCTGTCTTCATTCAGTTCCACAGATACTTACTTTGTCCAACATCCGTTGTGAGAAAATACCTTTATAGGCAAGAACCACAATTCTGAAGCTGCTGGTTTCTCACTGGCAATTCTTTGTCAACAGAGACCTGGTGAGGAGCTTGTATATAGACTTTGCCTTTCATAGAATGTGAAGAGTAGTCCCAGTTTTATTCATTAATGGAACAACTCTTTATCCACTACTAATTATTCAGGGGTACAAATTCTAACTTACAAGGCAAGTTCTAAGGTTGCAATCTTGAGTTCCATTACCCAATAGGTTTATCCAGTAGTTATATACATCTAAACATGTTATGCACAAGGAGTTTCAACTCTAGATTGTCACTAGGGCTATGTGTTTCCTCACTGATTATAATATTTAGATATTTTCTTTTTTCTCTTTTTGTTTATGAATCCAGCTATGTATTGTAACCATGTGCATTATGCTACATATGATTCTTACATATGTGTAAACAATTGATAACCAAGAAGACTGAGGAAATTAATTTAAAGTGTAAGCAAAAACAAAGAAAAAACAAAGTATAAGCAAGGAATTGAACACAGTGCCCCATATATCAAGAGATTTTCCTCCAACTAGAAATAATTAAGAAATATAAAGATTCTGTGCACAATACTAAAAAAATACTTTAAATTACTAGGAATAAGCTTAGTGGAATATTTTCAATAAAGAGACTTCCTTTCTGGAGAAATAACTAAAATCTAATCAAGTCAAAATATAAAAGGGTATTAATGAGATGCAATAAAAATGGAGGATCTAACTATTAGGATAAATGAAGCAGAAGAGAGAATTAATGATATAGAAGACAAAAGGGTGGAGAATAAAGAAGCTGAGAAAAGGAGATACACAACTGCTGGATCACAAGGAAAGAATTTGAGAGATAAGTGATACTATAAAGAGAAACAATATTAGAATAATTGGGATCCTAGAAGAAGAGGTAAGAGTGAGGGAAGAAGGGATATTTGAGCAAATTATAGCTGAAAACATACCTCATCTGAGGAAGGAAACAAATATTCAAGTCCACGAGGCACAGAGAACCCCCTCAAAATCAATAAATATAGGTCAACATCTCAACATACAACAGTGAAGCTTACAAATCTCAGAGACAATGAAAAAATCCTGAAAGCAGCTCAGGACAAGAAACCCTTAACATTCACAAGTAGAAACACTAGACTGGCATAACACTAATCCAAATAGACCTGGCAGGTCAGAAAGGACGGGTATGATATATTCATGGTGCTAAAGGAGAAAAATATGCAGCCAAGAATACTTTTCAAGCCAGGCTGCCATTCAAAATAGAAGGAAGGTAAAAAGCTTCCAGGACAGACATACAAATGGCTAACAGACACAGGAAAAAATGTTCATCATCATTAGCTATCAAGGGAATTCAAATCAAAACCACAGCGAGATACCACCTTATACCACCTCAGAATAACCAAAATTAACAGGACGGAAGCAACAAGTGTTGGAGAGGCTGTGGAGAAAGCCTCCTTTTACACTGTTGGTGGGAATGGAAGTTGGTTCCTTGCTTTGGAAAAAAGTGTGGAGATTCCTTAAAAAATTAAAAATAGAGCTACCCTATGATGCTGCAATTACACTACTGGGTATTTACCCCAAAGATACAGAGGTAGTGAAAAGAAGGGCCATATGTACCCCAATGTTCATTGCAGCAATGGCCACAATCACCAAACTGTGGAAAGACCCCAGGTGCCCTTCAACAGACAAATGGATAAAGAAGATGTGGCCCACATATACAATGGAATATTGTGCCTACATCAGAAAGGATGAATACTCAACTTTTGTAGCAATATGGACAGGACTGGAGGAGATTATGCTGAGTGAAATAATCCAAGCAGAGAATGTCAAGTATCATATGGTTTCATCTGCTTGTGGAGCATAAAGAGTAACACAGAGGACAGTGAGAGAAGGAAAGGAAACGTGAACTGGGGTAAATTAGAGAGGAAGATGAAGCATGAGAGACTTTGGACTCTGAGAAATGAACTGAGGGTTTTGGAAGGGAGGGGGTGAAGAGATGGGTGAGTCTGGTGGTGGGTATTGAGGGCACGAACTGCATGGAGCACCAGGTATGGGACATAAATGATGAATCTTGAAACACTGAAAAAAATAAAATAAATTATTATTAAAAAATTTTTTAATGTTTTCAATAACAAATATTTTTTAAAGGTGACTAATACAAAAGATAGATAATACTAAGAATCTAATTTTTCCAGGAAAAATACCATGGCCCCTCCTCCATGAAATAAAAGTGTAATTTCTCTTTGGGGGGGAAGAAAAAACTTCCAGGACAAATAGAAACTAAAAGAATTTGCATTCACTAAACCAGCCCTGCAAGAAATATTAAACGGGATCCTTTAACCAAAGAGAGAGCCCAAAAGTAACAAAGACCAGAAAGGAACAGAGACAATATACAGAAAAAGGGACTGTACAGGTAATACAATGGCACTACATTAATATCTTTCAATAGTTACTCTGAATGTAAATGGGGTAAAAACCCCAATCAAAAGACCCAGGGTATCAGATTAGATAAAAAAGCAAGACCCATAGATATGTTGCCTGCAAGAGACTCATTTTAGATCCAAAGACACCTCCAGATTGAAAGTGGGGGAGATGGAAAACCATTATCATGTTAATGTACCTCAAAAGAAAGCTGGGGTGATAATTCTTATATCAGACAAATTCGATTTTATTTTACTACTTTTTAAAAGATTTTATTTATCTATTTGATGGAGAGAAACACAGCTAGTGAGGGAACACAAGCAGGGGGAGTGAGAGAGGGAGAAGCAGGTTTCCTGCTGAGCAGGGAGCCCGATGCAGGGCTCAATCCGGGGATTCCGGGATCAAGACCTGAGCTGAAGGCAGACACTTAACGACTGAGCCACCCAGGCACCCCAGCAAATTAGATTTAAACCAAAGACTGTAATAAGAAGTGAGGAAGAACACTAGCTCATAAGGAAAGGGTCTATCCACCAAGAAGATCTAAAAATTGTACATATTTATGCCCCTAACATGGGAGCAGCCAATCATATAAAACAATTAATAACAAAATTGAAGAAACATACTGATGATAATGCAATAATAGCAAGGTACTATAACACTCCATCCACTGCAATGGACAAATCATCTAAGTAGAAGATCAACAAGGGAACAAGGGCTTTGAATGACACATTGGACCAGATGGACTTCACAGATATTTTCAGAGCATTCCATCCTAAAGCAACAGAATACACATTCTTCTTGAGTGCACATGGAATATTCTCCAGAATAGATCATATACTGGGTCACAAATCATATCTCAACCAATACCAAAAGTTTGTGATCATTCCCTAAATATTTTCAGACTATAGGGCTTTGAAATTTCAACTCAATCACAAGAGAAATTTGGAAAGAACTCAAATACATGGAGGTTAAAGAGCATCCTACTAAAGAATAAAGGGGTCAACCAGGAAATTAAAGAAGATTTTTAAAAATTCATGGAAACAAATGAAAATGAAAACCCAACTATTCAAATTCTTTGGAATGCAGCAAAGGTGGTCCTAAGAGAGAAGTGTACCGCAATACAAGCTTCTCTCAAAAAACAAGAAAGGACTCAAATACACAACCTAACTTTATACCTAAAGGAGCTGCAGAAAGAATAGCAAATAAAAACTAAATCCAGCAGAAGAGAATTCATAAAGATTAGAGCAGATATCAATGAAATAGAAACAAAAAAAAAATAGTAGAACAGATCAATGAAATTAGGAGCTGCTTCTTTGAAAGAATCGATAAGATTGATAAACCCTGGCCAGCCTTACAAAAAAGAAAAGAGAAAGGACCAACTAGATAAAATCATGAATGAAAGGGATCACAACCAACACTAAAGAAATACAATCCTAAGAACTTATTATGAGCAACTATATGGCAACAAATTAGGCAATCAGGAAGAAATGGATGCATTTCTAGAAACATAAAAACTGTAAAAACTGAAACAGGAATAAAAAGAAAATATGAACAGACTCATAACCAGCAAGGAAATTGAAGCAGTGATTAAAAATCTCCCAATAGGGATGCCTGGCTGGCTCAGTCATTTAAGTGCTGTCTTTTGGCTCAGATCATGATCTCAGGGTCCTGGGATCAAGTCCTAAATTGGGCTGCTCAGTCAGCAAGGAGTCTGCTTCTCCTTCTGCCTGCAGCTCCCCCTGCTTGTGCCTTCTGTCTGTCTGTTTCTGTGTGTGTGTCTCTCTCTCTGGCAGATAAATAAAATCTTAAAAAAAAAAAAAACCTCTCCAAAAAATGGAGTCCATAGGTGGATGCCTTCCAGGGGAATTCTATCAAAGATTTAAAAAAGAATTAATACCTATTATTCCAAAAATGTTTCAAAAAATAGAAATGGAAGGAAAACTTCCAAACTCTTTCTTTGAGGCCAGCATTCCCTTGATTATAAAGCCAGACAAAGACCCCACCAAAAAGGAGAATTACAGACCAATATCTCTGATAAACAGATACAAAAATTCTCACCAAGATACCAGTCAATAGGCTCCAACAGTACATTAAAAGGCTTATTCACCACGACCAAAAGAGATTTATTCCTGGGTTGCAAGGGTAGTACAACATCTGTAAATCAATCAGTGTAATACACTATATTAATAAGAAAGGACAAGAACTATATGATCATCTCAATAGATGCAGAAAAAGCATTTGACAGTGTACAGCATCCTTTCTTGATTAAAACTCTTCAAAGTGTAAGGATAGAGAGAACATACCTCAATATTATAAAAGCCATATTCAAAAAGCTTACAGCAAATATCATTCTCAATGAGGAAAAACTGAGGGCTTTTCCCCTAAGTTCAGGAACATGGCAGGGATGCTCACTCTCACCAGTGTTGTTCAGCATAGGACTACAAGTCCTAGCCTCATCAATCAGACAACAAAAAGAAATAAAAAAGCATCCGAAACAGCAAATAAGTCAAACTCTCAGTCTTCATAGATGACAGGATACTCTATGTGGAAAAACCAAAAGATTCCACCAAAAAATTTCTAGAACTCATACAGGAATTCAGCAAAGTAGCAGGATATAAAATCAATGCACCGAAATAAGTTGCATTTTTATACACTAACAATGAGACAGAAGAGAAGTTAAGGAGTCAATCCCACTCACAGTTGCACCAAAAACCCTAGGACACCTAGGAATTAGCTTAACCAAAGAGGCAAACAATCTGTACTCAGAAAACTCTAGAACACTCATGAAAGAAAATGAAGAAAACACAAAGAAATGGAAAAACATTCCATGCTTATGGACTGCCAGAACAAATATTGCTTACATACACACACACACACACACACACACACACACACACACACACACAAAATGGAATAGTAGTCATCAAAAAATGGTATCTTGCCATTTGCAATGATGTAGATGGTATTTGGCTATGACTAGGGGGTATTTGGCTAAGTGAAATAAGTCAATCAGAGAAACAATTATTACAGGATCTTACTCATATGTGGAATTTAAGAAACAAAACAAAGGATCATAGGGGAAGGGAGGGAAAAATAAAACAAGATGAAATCAGAGAGGGAGACAAAACATAAGAGACTCAATCATAGGAAAGAAATTGAGGGTTGCTGAAGGGGAGGGAGTTAGGGGGAGGGGGTATCTGGGTGAAGGCAGGCACATGAAGTAATGAGCACTGTATATTACATAAAACTGATGAATCAGTGAACTCTACTTCTGAAACTAATAATACATTATATGTTAATTGAATTTAAATTTAAAAAGGGAATAAAAGTTATTCTAATTATATTCTTCAAAGGTTGTTTGTGTCTTTTTACCATAAATTAGCTAGTACTAAATACTCAGAATCTTTGCTAACTATATATAATATTTAATATAATAATGTATTATTATATGATTATAATAATATTATATATATTATATATCACTGTTATTCTTTTTGCAAATTAATAATGAAATAGAAATTATTCTGGTTTTTTTATGTTTATTGGGAATTTGTATTCCTCCCTTTGTGACCTTCCTGCTAATCTTTACAAGTTTTTGCAGTTTCCCCCCCTTTTTGATTTGTAGATTCTTCATGTGTTAAGCTAGTACACCATTTATGTCATAAACATTGAAGTCTGTTTCATGTAAAAAAATTAAAATTAAAAAAAAAACATGGAATGATCCATAAATGTCATCCATACAATGAGATACCCCTTTGAGGGGAAAAAGAGAAACTTTACCCAGTTGTCATATTATATATATAAAAAAACTGAAATTGGACATTACATTTATATGTACAACTAAAATCAAAGACACTAGAAGAAAAGAAAATTACAAGCCAATATCCCTGATGTGCAACAGCTTGAAAAATCCTCAACAAAATCTTAGGAAACCAAATTTAACAATACATTAAAAGAATCATACACCATGATCAAGTGGGATTTATTCCAGACATGCAAGGATAGTTCAATGTGTGTGTATCAATCAATGTGATATAACACATGAGCAGAATGAGAGATAAAAATCATAAGATCATGTCAATTGATGTAGAAAATCATTGACAAAATTCAGCATTCATTCAATAAAAACTCTCATCAAATTGAGTTTAAGGGAACATTTATCAACATAACAAAGATCATCTATGACAGAGTAAGATCAGAAGGAAGACAAGCATGCCCACTTTGAGGCAACACAGCACTAGACATACTAGCCCAATCAAGTGGTCAAGAAAAATAAATAAAGACGTTCAAATTAGAAAGGAATGAGTAAAACTATCTCTGAAGATGACGTGATCCTAAATATAGAAAACTTAAAGATTCCACCAAAACTGTTGAGGGTACCAAGCCATGACACCATTCTATGAAGTCAGCTATTTCTGGATAATGGGTTACAGAGTAAGACCAGTGAAATCTGTAGTAATCATATTGTCATACTTTTTTTGTCTTATCAGATGCTCCCTTGTCAGAGGTAGTATTGTGTGAGAAACCACAGGGATGAATATGGCATCCATAAGTCTTTGAATGGTGTTTCTAGAAGAAGCACTATATGTACATGTTACAGACTAACTGTTTAGACATTTCTCCAAAGAAGATAAACAAATAGGCAATAAGTAAATAAAAAGGTGCTCAACATCACTAATCATTAGGGAAAAGAAAATCAAAACTGCCATGAGCTGTTACCTCAAAACTGTCAAGATGACTATTAGAAGAAGGAGAAAGAAAAGAAAGAAAGAAGAAATAAAAGGTGGAGGAAGAGGTAGAAGAAGAAAGAACAAGTGGTAGCAAGGATGTTGAGAAACTGGAACCCTTATATACAACTGGTGGGAATGTAAATGGTGGAGCCTCTATGGAAAATAGGATGAAAGTTCCTCAAAAATATTAAAAATAGAATTATCATATTTAGCAATCCCACCTCTCCAGAAGAATTGAAAATAGAATTTCAAAGAGATATTTGCTCATCCATGTTAATTGAAGCATTATTCATAGTAACCAAGGGGTGGACATAGTAATCCAAATGTCCATAGACAGATACACGAATAAAGAAGTATGGCATATACATGCAGTGGAATATTAGCCTTAAAAAGGAAGAAAATACTGGCATACGCTATAGCATGAATTAACTTTGAGAACATAATGCTAAGTGAAATAAGCCAGTCATGAAAATACAAAGACTACATGATTCCACTTACATGAGTTATAAAGAGTAGTCAAAATTGTAAAAAGAAGAATGGTGGTTTTCAAGGACTGGGGAGAAGTGGGTAAATGGAAGTTATTGTGTAATGGATAGAGTTTTAGCTTTGAAGATAAAAAGATCTAGTGGTCTGTTGCACAACAATGTGCACATGGTTAACACTACTGTATCACACACTTAAATATGGTTAAGATGGTAAATTTTATCTTATCTGTTTTCTCCACAATTTTTCAAAAAACTATACATTGATAGTATTAAGGTTGTCATTATAAATAGTGTTTTTAAAATTACATTTTCAAATAGTAAAAAGTGCACATTCTAGATTTATATGTGAATATATGTGCATATCAGTCACATTTACACACATTTTTCCAAAAATATGGTTCTTATAAGTAATATATATTTATAAGCTATAGTATCTACCCAATAAATATTTTATATAACGTAAACAACAAACAAGGAAATAAAGTGGCTTACCCAATTGCAGAAGTACTGTTCTCAACGCGCCTGGTAAGGTGTGATGCCATCACATAACTTAGAGAATATCCAAGTACTATTGAAGCTTCCATTAGGCCTACAAAATGAATATTGAACATCAAACAACTACATAAGCCAGTTTTGTCATGATAAAAATTTTATCACTGAAATAGAGTACTTCTGAAATCCTCATGCCATACTTTATTAGTCCTCCTGAGAAACAGAACCCGTAGGATATTGAGAGAGAGATTTTTAAGACATTGCCTTAATAATTACAAGGTCTGGCAAGTCCAAATTTGTAGGGTAGGCCACCAAGCTGGTAATCCAGGTAAGAGTTAATATTACAGTACTGAGTCCATACTTAAGCTTAAAATCCACAGGGCGGGTCAGAAAGCTGGAAAAATTCAGGCAGAGTTTTTTATCTAGACTTTTTCTAGAGAAAGAATTGCTTCTTTTTTGGGAAACTTGTTTTTGCTCTGAAAGACTTCAACTGAAAAGACTCACCCATATAATGAAGAATAATCTGCTTTACTCAGTCTACTGACTGTTATTCACATCTAAAAAATATAGCAGAAACATCTATACTGATGACTGACCGAAAAAATCTATATGATATACATATGTATATGTATATGCACATATGATATACATATATACGATATGTAAAGCATATATATGATATATATATATATCATCCAATGCATGTATTAAAGAAACTTAGATAAGGTGATTATATAATTCACTGTATCTTATTTAAAATCTATATATTTAATGTAATATAAATATATTTACATTTAATATAAATATAAATCAAAAAAACCTGATTACACTTTGTAGTAACTTTGTACACTTCACCTTAGCTGCCATGGTGACAGGAGGGTGCAACTTTTTGCAGTGTGTAGATGTGTATTTTAATTACTAATCAGTAGAACCAAAAGTAAAACAGATTTGTTGTCATCCTCACCCAACACTAATAAGTCACTGAATTTTTTTCTAAAAGCAAACATAAATATGAATATCATCTATTTAAATTTATTGACATAACTTTCCTTACTTCTGGTGGAAAAAATAATTATTTGGTGCAAAATGCTACGTTCTCTAAAGTCACCTTCACAATATTTTAATTTTTTTTAATTTAAAAAAATATAATAACTCTGTACAGCTAGATGATCTACCAAGACCAGAGCTATTGCAACATAAAGAAATACAGATTATTGTGAGATACAGCCCTGGGTTACTTATTGTAGAACGCATGGCACAAAAGACTAGAAATAGAAGATAGTACATTGTAGTCAATTAAATAGCGTATCACTCTCTCTTTGATAGGATGAACAAAATTATATTTTCATTAACTTCAGAATATCTGAGCCCCCCAAAAAGGTGAAGTGAGTTAATGCATTAAAGAGGTTAGTACAATGATGATGATGATTTCAACACCACACTGAATCAAGTACTGAGGAGTTGCGAAACAATATTTCTATCCCCTTATGGAACATGATGGCAGCAACTTCTCACCTATGTCCCCAAAATTTAAGCATATAATTATCCAGACAATTCAATCTAGTAACTTGAGACTTTTTCCTAGAGAAAAAAATCCAATCTATATAGTTTGAGATATATATGTATATTTATATATATATATCAATGTTAATATGTATTACATATATCAGACATAATACATAGAATATAGTTTTTATTACTTAAGAAAGTGTGTCCTTTTTCTATTTCTCTTTATCTTTTTGATGACTTTCAGACGACTTGTCTACAATTCCAAATCTCAAGCAATTCCTCAGAATTAGGCAGCTCAATGTGATTTCAAAGTCAAACACACCACTTATCATTTATTATAATGTTATTATAAGGGTCAATAATTAACATTTACATTATCAGTTTAGAGATGCACACCACGATGTAAAAGTTCAATAAAAACTCAAAATGGGTCAGCCATATTAGAGGTGAAAAAAAAAACTTGCCTATATAAATGCCAACTGAGTGTGTGGCAACACTGTTGTCAGTAAAGACTATTCCAAGGGTACGAAGAGACATTGCTGCTACTCCCTGTACAATCTGCCCCACGATGAAGCAAACTACATATTTTGCTTGGAATGATGGTATTTCTTCATTGCAAACCCGGATAGTCTTCGTTTCCTGGCAAATATCTTTTGAAAAGACAATTATCTTTGTTAAATGAGTCAAAAACTAAACATACAACAAACATGCGGTATATCTCATGAAATATTTCACCTTTTACAAAGTTATTTCCACCAGCATGCCTTTTTTTAGTTAGCATTTCACTTACACTGAACGTAGCAGTTCTAAAATCAGTCATTATATTATCATAAAAATGCAATTATAAAAGGAATTTTGTGGGAATACGGGAAAAGATCAATGCACTGGGGAGGGTATGTGCTATGGTGAGTGCTGTGAATTGTGTAAGACTGATGATTCACATACCTGTACCCCTGAAACAAGTAATACATTATATGTTAATAAAAAAAGTGAAAAAATATTATAAACCAAATATAAACGTGTATGCATGAAAACATGTATATACACAATTATGTGTGCTTAGGTGTATTTACAGATACGCAAATACACAATATACATATGTTCCTCTTAAATTTAGCAACTGGTATCCCCGACTTTCAATGTCCAGGAAAAAGTATTTCTAATGTTCTAGATTAATCAGATTATCTTCTGAGTTTAGTTCTATATCCACTTCTTCAGCAACCTTCACATTAACTTTGTGTTAATACTGTTTAAATAATTTCCCTTTTAGGGTACCTGGGTGGCTCAGTCAGTTAAGTGTCTGCCTTTGGCTCAGGTCATGATCCCAGTCAGATTCCTGAGATTGAGTCCCATACCCCCACATCAGGCTCCCTGCTCAGTGGGAAGTCTGCTTCTCCCTCTCCCCTGCTCATGCCCTCTCTCTCTCATATCTCTCAAAGAAATAAAATCTTTTATAAAAAATATAATTAACAAATAATTTCCCTTTTTCAACCCACTAACTTCTTCTCACAAAGAGAAGGTATCATACAATAAAAAATTTATTTTCGTTAAAGTTAGTCATTATATGGTTGTCCACTAGATTTTAAATTCCTTTAGGTGACCATCTATTTCTTATGCTTTTATATTCATATGGTTGTAAAATAATAGTAAGTATTTCTTGGAAGTGCATTTATTATTAGATTGGTAGATCCAGGCAATGCTATTAGATCATTCTGACTGTGTCCATTTTGACTGGAATTTAACAAATGCTCTTAAAATATATTTGTGGAAAACTGACTAGAATGCAGACTGCAATATAGTACACTAATGGAAATTTTCACCTGGTTCAGTATCCATATCAAATGCTAGTTGACACCATGTCAAGTGAGAGGAGGTATTTAGAATTGTGATTCAAAATCCTGATAATTCAATTTTATAAAGAAATATTAATTTGTGGTAACATCAGTATCGATGTGATATTTTAAATACACTGATCTCTTAGTCCCTGAATTATTCTCCTCCCACGTACTTGTATTCCACTTAATTAATTTTAAACTTTCCAAAAAAAAGTGACTACAAACCTTTCTTAGTTGTGATTTCAAGCATTTCACATTCAAAATAACCTATCTTTCCAGCTCGTTTCTAGTAACCCAATTCCAACAATCCTTAAAACTCACTAGGATTTTGATATTGCTCCTTTTCACCATCCCAATGTCCTCTTATGCCCTTAACTTCTACCATTGTCATTTTAGCACTTTTCCCATGCTCTCTTATCAAACAATCCTTTGGTAAAACCGTAATCTGCATCAAATTAAATTCTTCTCCCTACTCCACTCTTATGCTTGTAAAGCTGAATATGGCCAGGGGAAAACACGCAACCATGCAAATCTCACTTTGAATTCATAATTATTAAACTCAAGGAGGTCATATATGTCCATAGACTGCTACATTTTCCTTCTCCTATAAAATTCAATGTGTTTCTTTCCCTTCTCCTAGGGATCATGGTCCTGAGGTTCCTGCTGTCCAACATCTGAAAATAAATGTTTTCCACTAAGAGGATAAAATATAAATATATGTGAATATTATATAGTTCAGGTACCCACGATAAATCTTTTAAAAAATGAACAGAGTGAAGAAGCCATTTACCTTTTTAGATTCCAAGTCCTATGCTAAAGGGAAGCTCCCATTTTGAAATGATAGGAGTTTGATCTTTCTTTTTCTGCATGTTTGTTTAGATATTTATCTGTGCTCTTGTGTATGTGTGTTGAGGTCAAAATAAAGGATTAAGGAAAGCATACTGTGGAAAACATAAGGAATTACCAAACTTCTCAAGAGATTTATAATATATGTGAAATTGACAAAAGAAAAACAATTTCATAAAATAATTATCCCAAAATATTCCTTCTTCTTCCTATGCCTATCTCTTTCATGAAAGGATATATGATCTTGAGACGATAAGAGAATGGCATACATATGTTAGTTGGGAGCTACAATTAATTAGCTTCACAAACTTAGTACTATACACGGATACAGATGGATGGATGTACAGACAAGTATTACAGTCTATTTTAAGTTCCTAAAGCTAATGATTAAATGAATAATAATTTTATGCACCTTTTATAATCTTACCTTCAATGTCTACATGTGCTTTATACTCTCCCTCAGTATAGTATGGGAAAGCAAATAAAAGTGATCCAAATCCTATTAAAAAGGAGGAAACTGTAATCCATCTTGGTATGTTTCCTTTCCCTCCATAGTATGATATAAACACTACTACCAGGCAAGATGAAATATCATAAATCAAAGGCAAAAATAAATTCTCCACGTCATTCAGATGACTTTCCTTCTTAACAGTGTCAATGCTCAGACGTATGAGACCAAACACAATACCTAAAGTGTAAAAAGAAAAAAAATAAAGCAATAATATGCATTTTAAGAGACAAAATAGAACAATCATTATAGTCATTACAAACCAAAACAATTTACGTTGATTTAAGTTTTTTTTACATTATTCTGACCGTTTAAAATCCATAAACACATAATTCGTTTTCTAAAATACCAATAGGCCTTAACCTCTATAAAATTTTGTTAATTGAATTTTTATAACTATTCTGTACCGAATTACTGGGGAATATTGATCTTTTTCAGTTATCTTACTTAGTACTGTTAAGCATCTGCCTTTGGTTCAGGTCATGATCTCAGGGTCCTGGTATGGAGCCCTGTGGCGGCTCCCTGCTCAGCAGGGAGTCGGCTTCTCCCTCTTCCTCTACCCCTCCCCCCCCAGCTCATGCTCTCTGACTCTCACTCTCTCTCGCTCTCTTTTCTCTTGCTCTCAAAGAAATAAAATCTTTTTTAAAAATGAATAAATAACAATCTAATGAATATCTATCTATCACCCAGAACAGGAAATAAAACATCAAAGTATTTGAAGCCCAGCATGTACTCCCCAAACACATTCTTCTCTTTCTCCATAACCCATATCCTATATTTGAAGTTTATAATTTCTGACGCTTTAAACACTTTTTTTTAACAATGTGCATATCCTTAACAATATAGAGAAGATTTCCATGTTCCTAAACATTAAGTAAATGGTATTATATGCATTTCTATCCCTAAGGATCTAACTAGGAAAAAACAACTATACTAAATATTTGAAACATATTGTAATAAATATTTGAGACTTAAAGAAATCAATGCAGAGGTTGGATACAAAAATAATACATTTATTGGAGTGAAAAGGGAAAAGAGTTACCAATCAAAACTCATGATATCTATGAAACAGAAGCTGCAGGAGCACAGGCTGCTGCTGCTGTTGGAACTGCAATGGCTACCTCTTTTGCAGAAGTGCCAGGACCTACACTGGTGCTAATGCCTTGAGAGCCAACTCATAGTCACCCACTGCTTCTGCTCCTCTTGCGTTTGCAGAGCCAGAGTCAGAAGCATTGGCTGCTGAAGCACCGTTGCTGCTGATGGCGATGAAGTGATGCCTGGACATAAATCCAGTTCTTATTCACCCAGTACTGCTACTTTTTTTTTTTTAAGAAAGATTTTATTTATTTCTTTGACAGAGAGAAACACAGCGAGAGAGGGAACACAAGCAGGGGGAGTGAGAGAGGGAGAAGCAGGCTTCCCGCCGAGCAGGCAGCTCGATGTGGGGCTCGATCCTGAGTCTCCGGGATCAGGACCTGAGCCGAAGGCAGTCGTTTAACCAACTGAGCCACCCAGGTGCCCTGAGTACTGCTACTATTGCCAAAAACATCACCACAGAGAGGAGAACAAAAAAAAAAAAGGTTTTCCTTTGCCCCTTTTCCAAACCTACTGCCATAGCCTCTCACTGGCAACATCCAAGTGGAAGCCAGCAAGCAAGAAAAGCTGGGAATTGTAGTTTACAGGCTCCTCAGCCCCTTGGAAATAGGAGTGAGTCCAGACCATGAATAACAAAGTCTATGGCCAACAGACAAGTAACTTTCAGAGTTCACTTTTTAGACTAATCAAGATTCATTTTCACCCTTCTTCCTCTATTTAAACTAACATACCAAATTAATAGAAACGTCATCATGCTTCTGCCTACCATTGTGCATTTACCATTCTTACAAAGATGTTCTTACTCTTTCCAAAAAACAAAAATAAAAACAAAACAAACAACAACAACAACAGAGACACAGAATTCAACCAGTCATCATATTCATCACAAGGTAATTTTACTCCATCTTCTAGTTCAATCATGAACCTAAATGGACTTTCTTAACACAAAAAGTAAATTGCAAAGGTATAAATGGTATAAAAAGGTATGAAAAGTATAAATAAATAATTTCTCAAACACATCATGGACCTAACTAAATTTGTGAGGGAACCGTACTAAAAAAGAAACTGTAAGTCACGTTAGAGCAAAAACAGTTTAACAGGCCAAGACCAGCAGGAAATGGTTATAAAAACTTTGTTGCATCAAAGAGAAGAGTTGTCTTCAACTCTCATTTTAGATGTGGCCAAGGAGGATAATGGCCAAGGTGAGAAATGTCCCGTCAGTAACGATGTCCATCTCTGGGGTTGGGGTATTAATTCCCCTTCTCAGAGATACTTTGTAACCTAGAAGTGAATTTGTAGCATTATCTCCCACAATACTCTTTTATCAAATAGTAAGGGGAAGAGAGAAAAAAATTGGAATACACACACACACACACACACACACACACACACACACACACACATTTTAGAAGAGATAGCCCTCACACGGCAAACCAGTTGCTCCCTAGAGACATCAATGAAGTGGCAGGCAAATTTGTGGTGTATTGTATCTCGCAGGATAGACTTTATGTTAGTCATTCTGGGAAGGCTGTAATCTAATTGTAGTTATAAGTCTGGCAGGAAGAAGGGGGAGTGGAGTGGACCATAAGGGCAATCAGCACTCTCTTAACTTGGATGAGGTAAGTTCAGTGTATATAAAAAAGGAATCGCTTTTTCTTCAGACATAAGAAGCAGTTGATCAACCCCAGAATCCTTCTAGTTGAAAGTTCTACCACAGGAGTAAGCCAGAGAAGCTATTCATCTCCCCAGGTCTTGCCTTTAGTGAGAACTTGATTTGGGGTAACATTTTAAATAACATCACTACATGTCATAGATATCCAGTATACCATTTTCCATAGGCACAAATATTACTGTTTTCATTTCTTTCAAGCCTAATCAAGTCAGATAACCAACTTCAGATTCCATCTTTGATGGTTTGTTTTTCTCCTGATTCAATACCTGGTAGTGGAGTAGTATATAAAAAAAATCCAAAGATTTTTGTCATTTATAGATGAAATAGTTTTATTACATTGGTGAATCTAAAAGTTTATTCAAAACCTTTTCAAACACCTTTAATTTGATATCATAATTTTGAAAAATAAAAGAATATGATTCTTGATATGTGCTCCACCTACTTTAATTTCTTAGCCATACTTACCTCTAATAAAATGTTATTCATATTTTTTCTGAAGAATATATTTTAATATTATCTTTTTTTCTAATTGTTCCTGTGAAATTAGCTGCAATTCAACCAAAGTGCTTTGTATAGTTTTGCAGTAAAGCAATAACTCAGCAGGTCTCGGTTGCTCAAAAAATGCCTATCTTCAAGATTAGTCTTTGGTTGCCTCCTGGAAGATGACTCTGAGCCTTTGGCATATTCTGCCTAAGGCACTGGACCACACAGAAGCAGTATGATCTAACAGTTTCTATTAGACAAGGTGATTTAAGGTAAACATCTGTTTGATCAGATAATTTATGCTAACAACATAATTTCTGGTGAATGTGTTTTTTATTGTGGGTGTAGGAGTGGGGAAATGGAGTCTGAGCAGCTGAGGTCAGTCCACAGATGCTGCATGCTTACATGACTGATCCCCACCTCCCCACAAAACCTGGACACCAAGGCTCACGTAAGCTTGTCTGGCAACTGTTTGTATGTGTTACAACACATTGTTGGGGAAGAAATTAAGCATGTCCATGCAATTCTCCTGGGAAAGGATACATAGAAGCTTGGACCTGGTTTTTTTCTGGATTTTGTCCCATGTGCCTTTTCTCTTTACTGATTTTAATCTGTATCTTTTCATTATAATAATTCATAACCATGAACATAGCATTTTCTATATGTCCCACATTCTTCTACTGAATCATTCAGCCTGAATAAGGTCTTAGGCACCTTCAACATATTAGTTAATAAATGTGAAGCCTCCAAATGACTCCCCACTGTAGATCACATTTTAATTGAGAAAACAATCTCTACAGTTGCATAAATATCTAGTAAGCTCAAAGAAAACACTACTAAATAATATATGAAGCTCTTTATTTTCTCCTGAAATACTGCAGCCAAAATACTCCACTCAGAGAATTTTTGACAAATATCTTAGACAAAACCCTTCAAATAAGTTGTTTCTGTTTCTGATTATTTTGAATGTTTCACCAAACTTAAATGTGCAAAGCCATGGGACTTCTTAATTTCATACCAAAATATGAAAGTGAATCAATATAATTCATTATAGTAATATAATAATGGGCAAAAACCACACGAACACACACATACACACACACAAACAGAAAAAGCATTTAACAAAACCCAACATACTTTCTTAGTAAAAATACTCAATGAATTAGGAATAGAAGGCAACTTCCTCAAACTGATAAAACACATACATGAAAAACCTACAGCATACTTAAAAAGTGAATCATAAAGTTACTAAAGGACCCAGCAATTCCACTCCTGGGTATAAAATCCAGAAAAATGAAAATATATGTCCACGCATAAACTTACATACCATTCTAGTTCTACATGTTTGTAGCTTGGAAATCACCATTCTGTCCTAACAAGTAATAAACTTAACAGACTAAAAAAATTAACAACAATAACAATAGAACAAACTTGACTGTGCAGTCAACTTCCATTACAACTCAACAACTCATACACTTAAATTTTGTGTTTGATTTCCAAAAATATAAGAGCTACGGCTAAAAAAAAAAAAAAAAAACTAGAACTTCTTTTAGGGCTATGATGGGAGCTCCAGAATTCTCAGGACTCGAGATAAGAGTTAAGAAAACTGAATTTGTCATTTTCTCTTCATATGTGCGTAAGGACACTCAAAAGATTCCATTCAACACCAGAATCCTTATAGTCATTATCACTACCATCAGGTAAAGTAGGTTGGGCTTTTAAGATCTGTTCTTCAGTTGGCACTTCATCCCAATCAAACACCCACGATAGCTTGATTCATTATGATGCCACTACATACCAAAAATGATTATCCATCTCCCACTAAAATCCCACCTTTGTGGATATATCTTCTGGGACTATGCCTGATATCAATTTCATAGTAGCCTGGATCTAATCAGGCAGGCATGACCTGAGTCTGGTCATAAGGACACATCAAATACACCCAGGTTGAAATTCAACATACAGAATGAAAGATCCATATATCTTAAGACTTGAGGGAACATAAGAAACAGAGAGAAAGGGGGAGAACTGCTGCAGTTTAAAGCCTAAAATATAACAACTAAATCCAGTGTGTGTTCCTAGACAGAATTTGGGACCAGAAAGGGAAAGGAGACAGGACTGAGGCAGTTGGCAATATCTGAGTGGAGCCACCAATTCCTAATTTGATGGTTGTGTTGCACTGATATTCCTGACTGAAAAGGGTGTATAACGGTTAGGTAGAAAGTGTCCTCCCTTTGGGAGAATGCACACTGAACTCTTAAGCTGTATTGGGACACCACACCTGAAAAAGTCTGTATGTATTAAGAAAAGGTAAAGGAACAAACGTGGAAAAATGTAAACAACTAGAGAATGTGTGTGAGGGGATGCAGGAATTCTTGTGTATCACCTTTGCACCCTTTTTGTATGTTTGAAATTGTTTCAAGGTTGTTTAAAATGTAACAACAAATAATAAATAGAACAACTGATAAATACACATGGATAAATCATTTTTATGATGGAAGACCCAATGCTATACCCAAACTGAGCTAATGATCCATGTGAAGTCAGTTAAAAAGTAGTGCAAACCACTTGTTCAAAACCTTGCAATGGCTCCTCATTACCAACCAAGTGAGGAGATTATATTAGTGAGAAAATACCTGTAAAGCACCTTACCTATCACCCACTACATTAGGAGGAGGTGAACAACTTTTAGTGCACTCTCAAAATTTTCAGTCTGGCACTTAATGACCTTCATAAAATTGCCTTTTCATTCTTTTTTTATTCATCTATGCATTCAATACATACTTAGTGAGTGTCTTTTTTGTCTTAGTCACTATAATTAGGGGAGACATGATGAATAAAACAAATATAATTACTGCTTTGGGTGCTTAGGCCAAACTCATCACTCACCATTCTGGAACAAGACTTGCCTGTATCTGAGTATTTATTTATCCAAACATTCATTCATTCATACATTCACTTCCTTATACCATAAATACTCCTTAACTACATTCCAGCTATCACAATTGTACCTATTTACCAGGGCATAAGTCAAATGCCTCTTGCCCAAGAAACTTCCTTAATAAAATCAAGATAAAATGATTGCTATTTATGTGTTCCTCTCATGTGGTTCTTATCACATACAGCCTTTTTCTTGTACTTATTTAGAAATAACATTTAAGAGCAAAAAAAGTTTGCCGATCATGTTCGGCAAACTTCAGTGCCATGTGTTAACAAATAGTAAGGAATCTTTTTTTTTTTACTTTAAATTTATTTTATATTTTTCAGTGTTCCAAGATTCATTGCCCATGCCCCACACTCAGTGCTCCATGCAATAGGTGTCCTCAGTAAGGAATCTTAAGTGTAAAGGGAGTGGTGAGGGCTGTGGTCAAGTAAAGAATGAATAACCCCTCTAAAGGCATTCTAATTCACACTCCGTAACTGTGTGGGCAAAGAGAAACACTTTGCAGGCTGAGACCCACTTCACCTCCTCAGTTCATAGGTGAGGATACCAAATCCAGGCAGGGAGGGGCTTTGCTAGCCAGTCTCAAAATGCTAAAGTGAAGCAGAAACTGGTGGTCACAGACAACATATTCAATTTTATTTTAATCCCCCCAAATAACTCAACCCTGAACTTCCCAGGATCCATGACCAAACAACATTAATGACTCTACAGCCCCTCCCTATCACCTGACTCTACAGCCAGGCCCCTATCACCTGCACTGTGTGCGTGGACTGTGTCACTCACGTGCCTTCCGAGGTGAAGCTATGACATACCCGTTTGACCAGTTGTGATTCCAGACAGATGTTGAGAACATACAGCTGCTTCAAGCTGGGTCACCACATGGAGTCCCCCACTCATGCCTGCCCCTCTCTCGCCTCTACCAAGTTAGCAACCCCAAGGCGCCCCGGGGCTGCCCTCTCCAGAATGATCGCCACCCCCACTCAGGCTCACCTTGAGAGAGAGTCAGGAGGCAGAAGAAAAACAGGAAGCAATGGATGTTGTTGAAACGCTGACAGCTGGAAATAACTATACAGCCCCAGCCGCAGGGCCCCTCCAAATTTTCTTTCGTCTTCTTCGTAACCGGGGGTGTGGCCCCAGGCCGACCTTTTTCTTTTTTTTTTAAAGCCTGGAACTTGAGCAGGCTAGAGGCAACCATGTTCATACGCTGGGTTTTTTCCTTGCCCTTTTCCGCCTGCATTTCCAAAGGATTTTCAGCAACCTGGGGTTGAGCTGCTTTTGGCTCCACTTCCGCTAGGGGGTCTGCCATGGCGGGCTTATGGCCTGCCGAGGCTGGAGTCTTGGTTCACAGAGGGCAGCACTGGGCCGGAGGAGGTGGGCCCTGTTGTTTCCACGGGTTTCCTGCTCTACCAGCTCTACTGAAAGGCCAGCCGGCCTGGAAGACTGGGAACTGATCGCCACAAGTGGTGCCTGCAGGCCAAGCCTTCAGAGGGGAACGTTTCTCTTTGAGCAGAAAGCAAACGTCCCTGAAAGTTTGACAGTTGCCCAGAGAGAACTTCCAAGCCGTTTTCTTCTCTGCTTCCACGTGGGGAAGAAGAGTGGGGGTGGGGAGGGAAGGAAGCTAGTACTATTAGATTCTGATCATTGCTAAGGCAAACAGGGGTGCCAGAGTAATTCTTAAGGAAGTCAAAAGATGCTAGATTCACTACTTTTTCTTAGGAAGCAAGGAAAGAGAAATGGGCAGTAAGGTAATAGTGGAACTCTCCCCCAGTTTTCCCAGACTTATCTCATTGTAATGTTTTTTTGAACTGGGTGATCACACTATAAACAACAACCTGAAAATGGCTGAAGGACTAGGAGAAATCAGGGACATGAAAAAGACACTTCTACCACATTTAGAGAAACCAGCAAAAATCACAAGACAATACCCCAATGAATGCTTATAAGTGTTTTATGAGCTACAAGTGCTAGGGCTGGTAGACCAGGAGAAAAACCACTGGGAAGAGCTGTGGAAGAGGATACCACAGACCCTACTTCCAACATGAATCCTCAACTTGTCTTACTATATGCTGATCAGTGGGCAGAAATGTTATTTTGCCTTTATTAAGAGACCGAGTTTGGGGCACCTGGGTGGCTCAGTTGGTTAAGCGACTGCCTTCAGCTCAGGTCATGATCCCGGAGACCCGGGATGGAGTCCCACATCGGGCTCCCTGCTCGGCAGGAAGCCTGCTTCTCCCTCTCTCACTCCCCCTGCTTCTGATCCCTCTCTGGCTGTGTTTCTCTGTCAAATAAATAAAATCTAAAAAAGAAAAAAAAAAAGAGAGAGAGAGAGAGACCTAGTTTGTCAAATATATGGTCACTACATAAGTAGAAAAAAATGCCCTAATTTTTCCATATTCATCATACTCAACTAGGGTATCCCCTCATATTGCTTCATGACATTAATAAGCATAAAGGAAACAGGATGCCTAGGAGGGAGGAAAGTGGGGGGTCTCATTCTTGTGCTTTGGTAACCAACTGGACACTACATGAGAGAGAGAGGAAAAGATGGCTCTTTTCAAAAGAAATTATTCTAAGACTTTTTGCTTCTATTCAGAATATACAGAGCCAAACAGAATGTTACCTGATTCTAACAACATAATAACCAAAAGAAAAAAAAACTGGAGAATATAAAAAATTATCACTTTTTAAGCCCATTGGAGAGCTACATTTGCAAAGCAACCAGGGGAATTACTTCCAGAGGGAAGCGAACCCCTAGGAAGAAGGATGAGATGCACAAATTCTTTCACCTTTGGTAGAACACAGAAGGAGAAGGCAGCAACCATAAAAGAAGACAAAAAGAAAACATTTGAAATCTTAGTTCTTAAAGGACAAGTGAGAGGTAGCATAATCATTTAGAAACCCCGGGAATCTCAGAAACAAGGGGAATCCACACCCACATATCAGGTATCTGTCATTTGACAGAGCAAGAGTACTGTCCTTAAGGAGGAATGCATTTGATGGTGGTAGGTTGATACTCAGGGAGAAGCAGGGACTCTTGCTTATGTTTCTGCCCTGAAGTGTTATCTTCCAGAGCCTTTTAATAAACAAAGCCAAAGCAGTTCTGTCTCTGGGATTGAGGCAGGAAACCTAATCACTTACAAAGTTCCCCCTAATCACTTACAAAGCAAGAGGAACAGAGCAAAAGCCATTTGTCCTTGAAAGAAAGGCAGGAAAATATCCTGTTCTTTTTCACTCAAAGGTTGGCTACCACAAGAGGGAAGGGTAGATAAATACAAATCATCTGACAAAGAGGGAGGGGCAGGAACATTATTCCTTCCCAAGACCTGGCACCAAAATAAGCAAATTCTAACCCTTAAGGTTCAGACACTCAGGGCCTACGATTGGGGCTGGTCCAGGGGAACCCATCCTCTGTTTCCATGATGAGCTTTGGATGAATACAAATCAGTGACACAGCACCAATGCAGGTGAGTCAAGAGAGCAGAGGGAGCCCCCTCTGTGGTGCAGGTGTACTAGACTTACTGAAGGCTGACAGTAGGGTAATAACACTGCCAAAACACTCTCAAGCACTCCAGGTTTCAGACCAAGCATAAGGAAGTTTCGATCTCCATTAGAAGAATTTAAGCCTCTGGTGCACAAAAGAAAAATAGAGCGAAAACAAAACCCCAATCCATCTCTGCCCCTGTCAACACTGACAAACCTACACTAACAGTCAGATAAAAGAATCATCACTTCCAGTTGCAAATACATTGGTCTGCAATATACATTTATATTACAGTGTCTAAAAATTAGTTGTAAGTGGTCTAACACATGTATAATTGAGGTGTGTGTGTGTGTGTGTGTGTGTGTGAGAGAGAGAGAGAGAGAGAGAGAGAGAGAGAAAGAAAGAGAGACAATGAGGTATTATTTGACAATGGAGAATTATTTGAGGATACAATGATCACAAATTTTACAACACTAGTAAAAGATGTAGAACCACATAAGTAAGTATCTCAGAAAATCCCAAGCAAAATAAATACAGAGAAAAACATACTTACAAATATCACAGTCAAGTTGCCTAAAATCAAGCCTAATTAGAGCAGTTTGAAGGAAGTCAGAGAAAAGAGAAATGCAATTTATAGAGAAACAAATTTTAAAAAGTAAATTATGCTAAAAATAAGTATATAAATAAATGAAATCATTAAAAATTAAATAAATAATAGTGAATTATACCATCAGAAACTATGTGGTCCAGAATATAATAAAACTCTATCTGTAAAATATAAAAGACAAGTCTTCAATCAAAAATTCCTTATCCATCAAAATATCTTTCAAAAAGATGTCAGTTACTGTAAAAACAAAACAAACAACAATGACAATAAAAAAAAACTGACTTCAAAATATTAGCAAGTCAAACCCAACAACATATGAAAAGAACTATAGTCCATGATCAAGAGAAATTTATTCCAAGAATACAAAGTTGGTGTAACATTTGAAGATAATTTAATGTAATATACCAGATTAATAAAAGGCAAAAAGTACCTGATCTTTGTAATAGATGCAGAAAAAGCATTTGAAAATGTTCATCATCTTTTTATGATAAAAATACATAAGAAATTAAGAATACAAGGGAACTGCCCCAAATTAATAAATGGTATCCTACCTACTGACTTTGACTTGCTTCCAGGGTTATTTGAGTAATCCTTTTATGCAAGAACCAACTGTGTGAAAGTGCGGTCATATTTTCAGTACCCAATGTTTAAAATATCCATGGGGAAAAAGATGATTTGGCCCTTTAAGAATGTAAGTCTGGAAATCACTACTGGAAGCAGCAGGTGAGAGTCATAAAAAGATATGGCCTTTTCACTGTAACAGAGAGTATAAGCTAGAAGGTCAGGTCAACCACACCTGTAGTTTTGTTTACTAACATAATTGGCTGCTGATAGAAAGATGAGGTCCTAGAGGAAGATCTGCCCACATAAATTTGGCTTCTTTTATGGTTGTTGTTTTGATCACAAAATAAATTTTTAAAGCCCAAAGAAGTGTGAAAATGAAATAATAAGTGGTGCCTCACTAATTTACTTTCAATTTTAGACATAATGAGAACTTTGAAGTTTCTGAGTCTGTAAGAAACTAAAGTTATAGAGCAGTACTGTATGACAGAAATAAAATGTGTTAGCATGCATAATTTTAAATTTCTAGACCCCACCACAAAAAATTAAAAGAGGCAAAATTAATTTGAGTAATATATTGTATTTAACTGAATATGTCCCAAATATTAGCATTTTAACACATAATTAATAACTTTGAAATCATTCATTATTAATGGACCATTTTCTATTTTTTATTTCCAGTAAGTCTTTAGTATTTAGTTTGTATTTTATACAAGATATCTCAGTTCAGACTGGCTACATTTCAAATGCTTGTAGCCATATGAGGCCAGTGGCTACCATAATGAAGAGTGTGATTACAGAGGCTCCTTTTCAACTTCGAAAAAGTTCATAAGTCGCTTGGGGGCTAAGATGTGCCTAAATCATAGAATTAATAGCAATTCTTTTCATATATATTATAATTGACGTTTTCCCATTTTTATAATAAATTTTTTAAAGCCAGGTAAATGATTTCATTGTGTCTCTCTTTTTTTTTTTTTTTTTTTAATAATAGCATTTATTTGACTGGAGAAATGTCTAACCATGAGGTTTTTATTATATAATTGAGGGCACTGCCATCCAACCACAAGGATTGTAGACTAAGAATTTTAGATGAAACAAAACATGAGAGACTTTGGACTCAGAAACAAACTGAGGGTCTTGGAGGGAAGGGGATGGGGGGATTGGAGAGCCTGGTGGTGGGTACTGAGGGCACATATTGCATGGAGCACTGGGTGTGGGGCATAAACAATGAATCTTGGAACACTAAAAAAATTAAATTAAATACAATCTTTTAAAAAAGAAATAACAGACCTTTGTTTGCCTTGCACGTTTAGCCCTAGTAAATTTCACACTGAAAAATCCATGCTGGCTATCTTTATTTGATGGTTCAAAGTTTGCATAAAATCCCATTGTATGAATCTGCTATAATTCAGCCACTCCTGTGTTGATGGTATAGCTTGTTTCCAATTTTGGCTTTGACAATACTGAAATGGACATCTTCATATGCAGAATATTTTTTCTGAAAGAAGGGTCACTGATTTAAAACAACTTTTCAGGGGTGCCTGGGTGGCTCAGAGAGTTAAGCCTTTGCCTTCAGCTCACATCATGATCTCCTGGGATAGGAGTCCCACATCAGGCTCTCTCCTCAGCAGGTAGCCTGCTTCCCTCTCTTTCTCTGCCTGCCTCTCTGCCTATTTGTGATCTCTCTCTCTGTCAAATAAATAAATAAATCTTTTAAAAAAATAAAAAATAAATAAAACAACTTTTCATAGAAATGTAAACAAAGTTATAAAACACATCACAATTTTGGAAATAATAAATGTAAAAAAAACTGTCTTTGAATCTGTAAACATGGATATTAAAATAATTATGCATGTTTTCTGGAAGTTAACAAATGACTGTCGCATAAAATTCCAACGTGGGCAGTGAATACAGCTACCACCTAAAACAGTCTCTGAGAAATTAGGCAATTCAAGAGACAAGCTTGAATTAAACAATGAATGTTTATGAGGTGCTGTTAAATATCCTCCATATAATATCTAGTTCATCTAAAACCTCTAAAGATGTATGTAGGAAGAACAACTCACTAGAGTTAACCTATTGAGTGTATTTTATATAACTCTTTTTGGCAAATGCATCAATAAAGCAGAAAGACAACATAATGGTACAAATTACTGTAATGTAGTTTAACACAGGGATGACTTCCTTACTAAGGGAGAGAGAACGTTTGTGCCTTTAGTAAATGTCCCTGGTTTGTTTACCTGCCCTTGGTAAATGATTCTTGATTCCTCCCTGATTGAATGTAGTGACAGTTTCTAATACCTTGCCTCCCAGGTTTACTGAGATTAAAGGTCTAACTGCTGGATAATTGAAATGTTAAGCAATGTTTAAACCCAGAGAAAAACAAACATGGGGGCACGAAGGAATCCTCGTGTATGGAGAATTCAACCTAGACTTTGGGATCCAGCTCTTCTGCTTAGTTATTATATGATTCTGGAGAATTCTTTTTTTTTTTTTTTAAATTGTTACTTAAATTTTTTTTTTCCAGTGTTCCAAGATTCATTCCCCATTCCCCACACCCAGTGCTCCACGCTTTAGGTGTCCCCAGTACCCACCACTAGGCTCTCCCATCCCTCCATCCCCCTCCCTCCAAGTCCCTCAGTTTGTTTCTGTGTCCAAAGTCTCTGTTGTTTTGTTTCTCTCCCTGGATTACCCTAGTTCCCATTTACTTTCCTTCTCCCACTGTCCTCCAGGTTACCCCTGATGCACCGCAAGTAAGTGAAACCATGCGATACTTGACTTTCTCTTCTTGGCTTATTTCACTCAGCATAATCTCTTCCAGTCCAGTCCATGTTGCTACAAAAGTTAGATATTCATCCTTTCTGATGGAGGCATAGTATTCCATTGTATAGATGTACCACATCTTCTTTATCCATTCATCTGTTGATGGGCACCTTGACTCTTTCCACAGTTTGGCGATTGTGGCCATTGCTGGGATGAACATTGGTGTACATATGGCCCTTCTTTTCACTACATCTGTATCTTTGGGGTAAATGCCCAGTAGTGCAATTTCAGGGTCATAGGGTAGCTCTATCTTTAATTTTTTAATGAATCTCCACACTGTTTTCCAAAGCGGCTGCACCAGTTTACATTCCCACCAACAGTGTAAGAGGATTCCCCTTTCTCCACAGCTTCTCCAACACTTGTTGTTTCCTGTCTGGAGAATTCTTTTGAACATTCTCACCCTTAGTTCTTCATTTGTAAGATGAAAATAATGGTAACTCATTTGAAAAATTATTGTGAGGGTTAGAAGTAATATGCTAAAAGTGTCTAGCACAGTTTCTGGTCTTCAGTACTTAAGCAAAGATAATTTTTAACCAAATTATTATAATCATAAACTTATATATTAAGAAGTACCTACTATGGATAGCCCTCTATAAATTAGACCCTCCATCAATGGGTATAAGTTGACTTAACTGAGGAGGAAATGTATCAGCATATGCTCTCACAGAAGGCCATAGTGAGAGGACAACACTTGAGAGTATCCTTAATGAACTTGAATAAGTAATGGTTTGTAAGAAACATAACAGCCAAAATCAATGTTTACCATGAGGTACATTAGAGATAAAGCTGAAGACACTTAGAAACAAAAGTGTCTTTCTTCTTAGAAACAAAGTTAAAAACTGTAACAAAGAGTTTTAAAGCTACCTGTTGTAAAGCAGCTTTACAACAACAAATGACTCGGGAAGGGAATGAGCTGGAAAAAAATGTATGTAGATGCTCAGGAATAACTCCCTGACCAATACATTTGTGGAAATAGGGGGCACTTGGAAGTATATGGGAGAGGTGATTTCTACAATGAAAAATGCATGATGTTGAGGATGCCTGGGTGGCTCAGTCAGTTAAGCATCTGCCTTCAGCTCAGGTCATGATCCCAGGGTCCGAGGATCAAGTCCTGCATTGGCCTCCCTGCTCAGTGGGGAGCTGGTTTCTCCTTCTCCCTATGCTTCTGCTTGTGTGCTCTCTTTCTCTCTATCTGGCAAATAAATAAATAAAATCTTAAAAAAAAAAGAAAGAAAACAATAAGGATAGACCATAACCCCACTATCTTAAAAGTAAATAAATAATGTATGATGTTGAAATAAACATAAAGTAATTTTTACTCATTAGCTAGTGAAGCCTAGAAATTCAGTGTGCAAAATGGTTGAGTGGATTGAAGGTGGAGACAGCAGAAGATTATTTAGGTCAATCGAGGAATAATAAGCAGCTGAATAAGAAGATAGATGGTGAAGAAGACCTTCAGTAATAAATTCCTGTTAGAGATAATGCACTTTAATAAATAACTCAAAGGCGCCTGGGTGGTTCAGTTGTTGGGCATCTACCTTCAGCTCGGGTCATGATCCCAGAGTCCAAGAATAGATCCCACGTTGGGCTCCCTGCTTGGCAGGAAGCCTACTTCTCCCTCTCCTACTCCCTCTGCTTGTGTTACCTCTCCAGCTGTATTTCTCTCTGTCAAAATAAATAAATAAAATCTTTTAAAAATAAACAAACAAATAATTAACTCCAAATTTAAAGCCATTCAGAATGATTGCTAGATTGCATGTTAATGTTTTAAAAACAAGTAAAACATTAAAAAATAAACAGAAAAATTATTAAAATGAATAGCAATACTTTATTCAAGACTTTGTGGGTGCCTGGATGGTACAGTTGATTGGGTATCCAACTCTTGGTTTGGGCTCAGGTTGTGGTAATGAGTCCTACAACAGGCTCCATGCTTGTCACAGAATCTGCTTGGGATTCTCTCTCCCTCTCCTCTACCCCTCCCACCCATGCTCTCTATATCTCTCCAATAAGTAAGTAAATCTTTAAAATTAAAACCAACAACAACAACTTTGCAATAAGGGTGAGAAATTGTGCTCAACTCCAAACACAGCAAAGCAGGTGGGGATTTATAGCTAAAGAGTAGACTGAGGGGGTCAGTAGATAGAAAATTACTAAGAGGAGACATCAAGCATGAGGGGATTCTTGCTAACAGGACTCTTACTAAAAGCAAGCCAAGGACTTATAGATCAAAGGTGGGGACGAAGAACTTGATCAGATAGTAAGGGTGATCCGATATCAAGGTTAAGGGGATGATGTCTTAGCAGGATTCGTTACTAAGCCTGATTTAGACTAGTTGAAAAGAGGACTTGGGAGGGTTTGTCTAAATTTCCATCAAGGAGAAAGTTTTTGTCAGAATATTTGATGCTTTGCTTCTGTACTGTTGATAACACTCAACTTATACTACCTAAAATGAATCTATTTTATTTTATTTTTTTATAAGTAGGCTCCATGCTAGGTGTGGAGCTCAACATAGGGCTTGAACTCACAACCCTGTGATTGAGACCTGAGCTGAGATCAAGAGTTGGACACGTAACTGACAGAGCCACCCAGGAGTCCCTAAAATAAATCTATTTTAATATTACAAGGAATGTTGAAGATAGTCCCTTAATAAGTCTGAAAACAGTATGTTTCATTGGTGCATTAAAGCTCACAATCAACACAACTAGGAATACCCCTACAAGTGCAATACCTCTATGAGTCTATGACCTCTAGCAAAACAGAATGAATACCACAGGAGAGAGTCAGGGAAGGAAGGGTACTGAGAAGGTTTGGTGCTAGATTTCGTCACAAGGTGGGCTTGGCAAAGAGTGGTCAGAATTTGTAAATGAGGTCGGTCTCTGTCACAGTCAATGAAATGACTGCATTTTCAGAACTCATCAGACTGTGAGGAGCTACTGTTGAATCAGTTTATCTGTGCTGTGATCTTAAAACATAAGGGTCCGGAGGAATTGGTGTTGAAAGACTTTGACGTTAGGAAGCCAATGTAGATAGCTGTAATCACAATCTGATTGATAGTTTTTATGATTTGCCCGTGTATTTTGCAAGTCATGGTTTCTGTCTAAATTCCTAATTCCTGTCTACCAACTTGACCTCTGCTTGGGCAGAGGTAGTTTTAAAAGATTTAGTTTGCCGCCATCTAGTGGGAATATACTTTCATTTTTGTATTAAATCTAAAAGAAATGGATTTAGACATTTTAAAATAGAGTTCACATTTGTGACTTACATTTTCTTTCGGGAAAATATTTTCAGTTATTATCAACTACAGAATTATTTATGCTTCCGGTACTCTGTGAGAGTTGGAGTTACTGACTATATTCAGTGTGCAATAGTATATTTTTGTTTATGCTGTGCTTTTATAACAGAGCATAATATATTTATAAAACAAGTCTAAACACAGAACTTATAAAATTTTAAACTTTTAAACAGATTTTAAAATTTTCTTAGTTAAGAATCAGGAATGTTTGATTTGCAAATTTTGGAGGCCAGGATCGATGACACACAAATTGGTAACCAAAGGGGTTAAACGGGCCCATAGTCAGGTTTCAGAGGATTGATTGACTTTTTATGTATGTAGTAGTTTGAATGAACGAGACATCTACTTCTCTCATCCCTCAAGGACAAAGCCCTTCCCCTCTATTACCCAGAAAGGAACAATGAGGATTATTTCTGGTCACTCTGTCTACCTCATTATTTGAAAAGACCCCAGGAAGAAGGGTTGATTTATCGAACTGGTGAAAGTGGGTCAGGATTGAGCATGCAGGAGCCAGGCCTGCAGGTTCTCTGTTCTCTTTACAGCTGACAAAGTGATAAAGTTGATGGGGTGGGAGGAAATGTGTATTTCACCTTCAAGTGCCAGCTGCGCTGTTCAGTGTAGCTTATCCAGCAGTACAGCTACTATTTTGCTCTTTACCTCACTGACGTATCTACTTTTTAAATGTTTTCAGAACTCAAAGCAAAAAAGGGGTAAAATTAGTATCACCAGGAACCCCGGTATTTTGCACATGTATGCGTGAAACCGGACAGCAACTGAATTAGAAATAAAATACACAGTGAAAGTTCTGGGGTTTTTTTGTGGGATTTAGGGATGCATCATCAACAGGGAAAGAAGATCTTTGGGAGGCCAGGCAAAAGATAGAGATACTGAAAAAGTATTGAAGTAAGTACAGGAGCTGAGAGAGTGACAGCTTATTTGGCTTGACCAAGTTTATTTTCAAAGCAGGGTAGTTTCAAGAAACTCAAAGCAGGGGCGCCTGGGTGGCTCAGTTGGTTAAGCGACAGCCTTCGGCTCAGGTCATGATCCTGGAGACCCGGGATCGAGCCCCACATCGGGCTCCCTGCTCAGCGGAAAGCCTGCTTCTCCCTCTCTCGCTCCCCCTGCTTGTGTTCCCTCTCTGGCTGTGTTTCTCTCTGTCAAATAAATAAAATCTTAAAAAAAAGAAAAGAAATTCAAATCAGGACAGCCCTTGTCTTCTTAGAAAGTTTCAACCTAATTCAAGGTCCTGGGGCATATTATAATAAAAGCACTTTGGGGGTGCCTGGGTGGCTCAGTCTGTTAAGCATCCTGCTCTCAGTTTCGGCTCAAGTCATGATCTCACGGGTTGTGACATCAAGCCTTGGCTGATTTGGGCTCAGCGGGTCATTTGCTAGAGATTCTCTCCCTCTGCCCCTTCCCACACACATGGGCAATCCTGCAATCAAGCGTGCAGGCAAGCATGCACTCCCTTTCTCAAGTAAATAAATAAATCTTTGGGGAAAAATTTTTTTTTTACATCCCTAGTAATCAGATAATCTAAATGGTCAATGAAATTGGAAACTGGAAAAAATGGGAATTTAACACTTACTGATCTACTATATGTCTCACTAAATAGTGCAGGTACGTTTGGTGCACCTCTGACTCTCCTTCTTTCCCCTTCAGCTGTCCCTTTCTCCTCCCAAAGGGGTTGGCCCTGCAGCTGCAGACCCTAGGCTTCATAATCAACTGCTCCCAGTTGGACTGGCCAGTGGGAAGGAGGAAGAAGGAAGAAATCAGCATGCTTCTGTCCCCTTTCTCTGCCATGGCAGCTTCTCTACCAATAGCTCCATCTTCCCCATGGATCCAATGCCTGCTATTGGACACTAGTCCGTGAGCTTCAGGAACACTATTGCTCCTTTCTCTGTCCATTCAGCAGGAGCGCTGGAAGAGTTTCCTGCTCTTGCTGATTCCTGGAGTGCCTCCCCGTGCCTACTTGGGGTTTCAGTCTTTCTATTATCTATTTAGCCAACTCCTGGTATTGACTTCATTTTAAAAAACGTATGTAGTCACCTCTGGTTTCTGTTTTCCTCTTAGGACCCTGACAGTATACACAACACACACATATGTTTATATGTGTACATACAGTTTTCTGATTCTGATTCCATCTCCCACACCTTCCTAGGAAAGCATCTTTGGCAAGACTGAGGAAAGCAACACAAACTTAGGATCATTATGTTATGTGGTATAATTAATCTTTAAGAAGAGGCCCATATTGATAAGAGAAAGTTGTGACTTACAGGTGCTTTGATTTGAGTGCCCGGAAGAATGTGCCCCATCTCAGACCCTACCATATCATCACTGATAGAATCCTCTAAGAGGGGGGACTTGCAGGTGGAGAAAAAGGTGAAGTCCTGGGGGCACTGGCACTGAGGATGAAGGAGAAACAGGAACACTTCCTCACTCTAAGAATACCTAATCTCTTATTTATAATCTCATGTTCATTGTCTCTCCAGGCCTGACAAAGAGAATGCAGGAAACCCAGACTTGACTTTTTACTTGGAGGTTCTCTCCCTCCAAGAATTTCTGGGCTGTTTCTGAGGAATATTAGTACATTCCACAAATCTCTAATGTCAAAATACAGTTTTCAACAAGATGAAAATATCACTCACCTGAATAAAGTTAGCAGTATCAAATATTTATTTACTTCAATAATGAGGGGAACTAGCCAGATGGTGCAAAAATCAAAGTATTTATAGTGGCTTAAAGAAAGGGTAGTAGAGTAAGAACACTAATTAAAATATAAAACTTGTTAATATTCTGCAGGGCACTAAAACTACAACCTCTGGGATTCATTTCTTTTTATGGGGCAGAAATTATTTCATCTCTTAAACAAAATTCATTTGTACTGCTCTCAGAAAATAATTATGCACATCAGCTTCTACAAGTTAATAACAACCTTTACAGAGATATAAGATATCATAATCATTATTAAAACAGAGAGTCAAGCAAAGGTACTCACCTCTAGAGAATTAGATAATGTTTCTGTGAACTTCAGTATCCAGAATGACCCTAAAATGATCCCCTTAATCTCTTTTGCTATTTCTAAGATTAGGACACCTTGTCTTAACATCTGCTTGAAAGCTGAACTGATTCCTGATTTAAGGATGGCCCATCTCTTCTGAAGGTTGCCACTAACTGATCTGAAACCAACTTTCCCAAAGCTGTCACCTTCCTCTCCCAACAAGTTCACCTCCAGTTTTGATTCCAGCTACAGTGACCAACCATCCCGGTTCTCCTGGGTTGGAGAGATTGCCTGGAGCATAGGACCTTCAGTAGGAGAACCAGAAAATTCTGGGCAAACCAGGACAAGTTGGTTATCTTTTTTTAAAAAAAGCCCATTCCTAAATTCACAAAGGAAAAAAAATACAATATAATGTAATGTAAACCAAAATTCTACTGAAGTCTCTAGCGTATTAGTAGACAGAATTACCAAAAAAACTTTCAAAACTGGCCGTTACACAAAACTACTCCAAGAATCCCCTGACCAAACTGTTCCAACATATCTTGTGACCATGTTACCCTTAGTTCCCAGTCTCCTGCCATGTTACATTTAGTTCCTACACATGCTGTCCTTCAGCATGACTGTCCTGCTCAGAATTCAGGACCAGGACTCCCTCAAGAACTCCATTAGAGGAGAAAGTGGAGAGTTTTTCATTTTGAAAGGAAACAAATTTCAGAGATGTGGCCCCATTTCTTAATAGGAAAAACTTCTACTTACAATGCAGAGTGATTTCACCCCTCATTATAATATATACCTTCATTTCAGAATGCAATATTCGCTTACCATAGGAAAATCCCTATTAAGTTCGTTAGATTTCTTCCCTAAAACAAATAGCTGATCTCAAAGACAAATTCAAGCTTCCTCATTTATAGAAACAAAAGAAATGCTTGTAAATTTGAAATTGTAATATTTTCCCTTCTTATATTTATGTAGTATTTTATATTTTTCAAAGATGGTTGCAGGGCGCCTGGGTGGCTCAGTTGGTTAAGCGACTGCCTTCGGCTCAGGTCATGATCCTGGAGATCCGGGATTGAGTCCCGTGTTGGGCTCCCTGCTCAGTAGGGAGCCTGCTTCTCCCTCTCCCTCTGCCTGCTGCTCTGCCTACTTGTGCTCCCTCTCTATCTCTCTGTCAAATAAATAAATAAAATCTTTAAAAAAAAGATTTAGAAACATGATTCTAAAGGCCTGATGTTAAGTATTTTATGCAGATGGTGAAAAAAGTACCTAATTTAAAATAAAGTAAAATGATTTTTCTGTGCCTACTTATTTGCAATTGATCCCCAAGTATGTAATACAAAAAGTCAAAAACAGTGATTTACTTAAAGAATAAAGGAAAGGCAATGAAAGTCTTGGTAACGAATAACAGAACTGAAGTGATAGTCAAAGATTCATCGGTAATTGACAGAGTTCAGATAAAAATAGGAACATTTAGTATTTTCTAGGGAGATACCAGTAAATTAGAATGAATAATGATCTTTTAAACGAGGAGATTAAATTTGGAATACTATAAAGATACTTGTTAAATAGGTTTCCAAGAAGGTTCTCCTGGATATGGAATATGGTGAGACTATTCTGCTCTTTGGGATCAAAACTTATTAATTTTTTTGTAAAGATTTTCTGCCTCTGCAGAGACTATACGATTTCTTTTAAGAACTGTTTGGTTTTATAGGTTTGGTTTGGTTTTGCATGAATCTATCAACACTTCTTACTTCCATTCCCCATCTTATTATTTCCCAATACATTCAAAGTGTTTGCCTTTTGCTATTCAGACGAAAGTAACCATATACTGCCAGTTTTCAGCAGCTAGGTATTATCACATCCCACTAAATACAGCTGAATTTCCAACTAAAGCAGTCCCTGATTCAGTAGCACTTTCAGTAGCCTTTGCTCCTGGAACGTCAAAGGACAAACATTAACTGACATTTTGTGAAAGAAAAAGTAAACCTGTACATTACCAAAAGCTTGACTCTCCCCTCAAGGGAAAAATTAAATATTAAATGTATAAATTGAATTTATAGGTCATACTAGAAAGGTGGCTGTGTGTGTGTGTGTGTGTGTGTGTGTGTGTGTGTGTACGTGCATGTGTGTTTTAAATCAAATGTTTTAGTTCTAATAGATCAAAAATTTCTCCCAGAAACTCTATAAAAATACCTCACATTAATCTAAAAGCTTTGATTAATCAACACTGTATTCACAAAATGTAGGAGGATTGGCTTCTCTGTTTACTTTTTAAGTGAACCTAATAGCAGTGTTGATTTTCTTCCCTTTTTAAAAAAATTGAACTCTTAATTTTTCTAGTCAGTCATAGCACAGTCTTAGGGCTGGTTTTCAATAACCATTAATCCATTCATTCAATAAGCATCCTTAAAGAGAGGTAATATAGTGATTAAAAATATGGATTTGGACACTAATCTACCTAAATTTGTATTTTGACTCCATTATTAACCAACTGCAATGTTTCAGGGCCTTGGTTTCCTCAAATGTAATTTAAGGATAACAATACTACTCTCTCATAGAGAGGTTGCTGTATTAGAGACATGCATTGTCCCTAGTCTAAAAAGCTATTGCTGGAGCAGATGGGGAGGGAATAAGTATAGGAGTTAGGTCAGTGCAAGGCTATAAGGGCTGTGGCCTGGGTGGATTTCCTTAGAATCAAGAGTATGTCAGAAAGGACCGATGCTGCAGTAAGAGAGCAGCACATAAACACATTCCAGTATACAAAGTGACACCTTTATACTATTTTACCTATAAATAGCTTACTTTTGTTGATCACCTGAAGCAAATTAAGACCCATCATAAGAAAATATTTTTATTTTGTCCCTTTAATGAAGATGATAAATAATGAGCAGGGTATCTACTGTTCCTCTTCACTAACCTTGCTTTCTGGAAAAATAAGAAAACAGGGTCCAACGATGTCTATTATGGTCACCATTGTCAAAAAATATCTTGAAAAGAAGATTTTGGAATCTCATACAACTGTGACTGATGAGCGACAGATTGCTTTTCGTCCTCTGGCAACTAAACCCTCTGTTTCTTTAGTAAATTGCGTGTCACCTATTTAATGTGATTCCAAAAATGTGTCTTTCCCAACCAACCCAGGTTGGTTGAGCAAACGCCACATGCCTGTGGAATTAATGATTATCGCAGGAGCAAACATTCGACCCAAGCAGAGCCAATCAGTGCTCTTCTGGAAATTAATATGAACTCTGGACGACAGAAGCACTCCTTCTGATAATATACCTTTGGTGTCTCCAGAGTCAACACTGACACCACATATAGAAAACCTGCCTAGGGTGCGTGGGTGCCTCAGTGAGTTAAGCATCTGCTTTAGGCTCAGGTCATGATCCTGGAGTCCTAGGATCCAGTCTTGCATTGGGCTCCCTGCTCAGCAGGAAGGCTGCTTCTCCCTCTCCCCCTCACCCTGCTGGTGTTCTCTCTCTCTCTCTCTCTGTCTCTCTCTCTCTCTCCTTCTGTCTCTCTCTCTCTCAAATAAATAAATAAAATCTTTAAAAATTAAAAATAAAAGAAAGAAAAAATAAAAGAAAGAAAAAAAGAAAGCCTGACTGAAGGGAAAAATAGAGAAGAGAGCCAAGAGATGAAGAAACAGGAAAAGATGTCCTACATAGAATCAAGTCCTGAACCAGCACTAACTACTAGGATTATCAGTTAAAGTTGCCAATAAATTTCATTTTCTTGTTAAACCAATTTAATGGAACTTCTGACCCTAGCAGCCCAAAGATGACATAGATGATCTAGAACATGAAAATTTTGATCAGGACAACTGAATAGACAAAATAGAAGAAACTCGGGCATCTCAGCATATTTTATCTGTGGTAGTCCATCTCATGCGTCTTGTTAAACAGTTCAATAAAAAGTTCTACTATATTTGTTTACTTAGGGTCTTGGGAGAATCCAGCAAACAAAAAGCCCCATGCCTAATTAGAATCACTTATGCTTAGTAAACTCAATAGGAACTCTGATTTTTTTCTTTCAGGAATCACCTGAGGAAATAGGCATGGTGACTGGGGGTATAGATTTTAAAGCTCTACCACAAAGTTTGACCACTTCCTAGCTATGTGACTTTCTCTAAGTCACTTAACCTCTTTGTGCCTCTGTTTCCTCGTTCATAAAATGGGTATAATAATCATTCCTATCCCAGGGCACCTGGGTGGCAGTTAAGCCTCTGACTCAATTTCAGCTCAGGTCATGATCTCAGGGTTGTGAGATCAAGCCCCAGGGTTCCATGCTAAGTGGGGAGTCTGCTTGAGATTCCCTCTCCCAATCCCTTTGCTCTTCCCCCTTCTCTTTCTCTGTCTAAAAAAAATAAAAAATAAAAACAATCATTCCTTTCTCATCAGGCTGTTATAAAGATTAAATAGGTTAGCATATGTAAGAGTCTTAGAGCAGGGCTGGGCATTATAATAAACACAATATTTAAAAAGATGATGCTACTTTTTTAAGCTGTGGCATAGAACTACAATACATTTTTTATCAAATAAATGAATAGAATAATCTTCATAAAATTAATGTGTTCACTAACATTTGTTAAATGGTGAATTTTAGATTAATGACGTTTATGTAATTCTGTTTCTGACTCTTTCAATTATAACCTGTTTTGTATATGCTTTTTAGTTACTGAGGTGTTCAAAATATTAGCATCCAAATGTGCATGTTTAATCTGAGTCATTTGACAACTAAATTGCTTCCTAAGAACTTAATTTAAGGCAGACTACAGGAATCACTAATTCAATTAAGAGCCAGAAGTCGGTGGAGGTAATTACACTGATCCTTCCGTAGTGAACTCTGACATGGGAAAATGAGTTGGCAAGGCCCTGCCCAATTCTCAACAGTAAAATCAATGGCAGGGAAGGAGCTACTCACCAAATTCAGTAAGTAAACAGATACTAGTCCAATGCAATTAAGCCTTGATCCATAACTTGTATTTGTAAGTAAATTATAATCAGCAAGTTGCAGATCAATTTAGCAATTTGAATATTTACTAAAAATTTTAAAAGTACTGAACACTTAGAAGAAGAGGCAGAAAACCAGCAATGTCCCTTATTAGGTAAGAGATTTCAGTTAAATCATTGAATCTCTCTGTGTCTCAAAGTCCTTAGGAAGTAAATATAATACTTGCCCTACTCAAAGCAAACATTCCTGTATTGTTCAACAGAAATAATTTTGATCAGTCTTTTTAAAGATATGTAATGTAATTGCAGACGACCTCTTCTCCATGACTTTGAATCTTCCAGGCAATATTCATCAAACACTTCCTATAGTGGTACTAATAAGCAGCTCCTTGCTATGAAACACATAACTATTTCCATTTTACAATGAATAAACTGCAATATAATAACGATAAATAATAGGTCCAAAATGACTCACAGAGCAAGTTATGGAGTTCAGATTCAAATTCAGTTTGAACTGTCATAGAAAGGTTGTTTGCCTAACTCCGGTGTCCTTTCTCACTTTCCTCTGACCCCACCTCTGACTGCAGCCCTGGTTCTGGGGATCTGGGAAGGCTTTGCTTTGGCTCACTGGTGTTGACAACATCTTTCCTCAAGCAACTGCCCCAGGGCCTTCTAATTCCATGCCCTGAGAGTCCTGTAGGATTCCATTCAGCACACACCCACATGCCACTGGGGAGTAAAAACAGCGGAAAACCCTCAGTGGGTGCACCAGGAGAACAAAAGGCAAATGCTTTGTCCTGTGTGCCCTCAGGTAGACTGTGCTGAGATAATCTACATCTCCCCAGAAGGATGGAGCCCTTTTGTGATCTATGGCAGTGACCTTCTCAGCAACCCAGCTCTGTCTTAGCTTCCCTGGCCTCCCTGTTTGAGCTCACCCTCACGACTATCATTCTGCTTTCCAAATTACCACTGACACACAAATGCTTTTTTCACACTATGCTTTTCAGAAGATCTCAGATTAAGATATGAATTAACTGAAGAAATACAGAAGATGAACTCCCAACCAAATTAAGAACACTAATATCCGGCACTAATAAAAAAAAGAAAGAGCCTCATTATTTGGGGTGTCATAGGTAAAAAGAATTGACAGAAACTATTCACAGTTCTGGTCACAGGAGAATGAATCTCACCATCTGGATATTCTTACTCAGGATGGATGGGATAATGATGAATATTACGTTTATGAGCCTCTTAGGCAAAACCCAGTCTCCACTGGGCTTCCATATTAATGATTTATTTTGTTTGTACATAGAATACTCCCCTGGCATAATTAGATCCAAGCAAAATATTCTCTATACCTGCTCCACCATGGCTAGACTCACATAGTGCTGTCCCAGCACTACTCAGTCTCCCAGCTTCTAGTAATTAAAATACACCTGCTTGGGATGCCGCTCCTCTGACGCAGACAGAGTGGGGAGAGATGGAGCCGGGTTACAAAAGGATTGGTGTTCCTCTTTGCTCATTTAAGATCCAGTTGATCCATCTGGATTGCTTTTCTTAGGAAAAAAGTTGAGTAAAAGTTAGAAATCAAACTCTTTCTCTGATTAGGTCATTCTGGCCAACACAGTGTTACCCCTTTCAGGTATATTTCTTTCTGAATTCGGAACATCTCCTTATCACTGTCTCCTCTGTTTTCCAAAAGGAGAAAACACCTTCATGCTGCTCATGGAGTTATTTCCACCTTTGCTGGACTTTCTTTGTCTTGGGCTCCAGGGTTAAATAATCATGAAGAGAACCATAAGAAATATTCTACATAACGCAGTATTGAATATTTTCTATTGTTTAAATTATTATGAAGGCAAGGGTGTGTGGGATTCATTATTAAGTGGTTGCTACTATCAATAAAAGTGCTCACTAGAATAAAATTAGGATGCATGGTTAATCTCCCTTGCCATCAGTGTTCTATTTGTAAAGCTGGGATGATAAGATTTACTTCACACAAAGAGGACTAAATGAGAAATCTATATAAGCCTCTTGGTCCAAAGTTTGATATATTCTAGTTACTGAAAATATGTAATAAATATTTAATCCTCTCTTTGATGTAGAGAAATGAGAGCCTTTAGTTTCTCCTGATTATAGCAATATGCATAGTTTTACTAAAATTAAATAGCAATAGCTATTATTTGTACTTACTATTTGTCAGGCACTTTGCAAAGCACTTTTCATGTGCTTTATCATTTAATGACTGCATTCCTTATATCATTTAACTCCACATCTGAATTAGGCACACATATCCTAATTTTACAGGTATAGAAAAAAGGAAGCAAGAGAAGTAACTCATTTACTAAGGACACACATCTAGCCAGAATTCAAGCAGGTCTAACACAAAAACCCAAGCTATTAACCAAATGGATGCTTATAAATACCACTAAATTACCAATTGGTTAAAGACTTAACACAAGATCTAATTAAAAATAATTCTGTGATAACCACTAGAAGAACATTCTAATAAATAGAAAATCCTGAAAAATTAATCAGAAATTCTGTTTTTTAATAAATACTGAATATTCAGTGGAGAAAAAGGAATGTTCATGCACTGTTGGTAGGAATGTATACTGGTACAACCACTGTAAAGATAGTATCAAGGTTCTCAAAAAATTAAAAATAGAAATACCATATGATACAATAATTCCATTATTGGGTATTTACCCAAAGAGAAATAAAACACTAATTTGAAAAAAATATATGCACTCCAATATTTATTGTAGCATTCTTTGGGCAACATAACTGTCTGTCTATAGATGAATGGATAAGGAAAATGTCACACACACACACACACACACAATGGAATATTATGCCTCCATAAGAAGGATGGGATCTTGCCATTTTAGACAACACAGATGAACTAGAGGGTATTACGCTAAGTAAAATAAGTCAGACTGAGAAAGACAAATACCATATAATTTCACTCATAAGTGCAATCTAAAAAAAAAAAACAAAAGAATGAAGGAAGAAATAAAAAAACAGAATCAGAGCTATAAATACAGAGAACAAACTGATGATTCCCAGAGAGGCAGGTGGTGGGAGGTTTGGCAAAATGGAAGAAAGGGAAATGGATGAAGGGGAAACAGCCTCTAGTTCTGGCACGAGTGAGTCCTGGGGATACAGGCAGTGTCACAGCGTAAGGAATGCAGTCAACAATACTATAAGAGCAACGTAACAGGACCGATGGCGGCTGCACTGGTGGTGAACACAGCATAATGTATAAACTTTCAAATCACTAAGTTGCACACCTGAAACTAATGTAACGTAGTATGTCAATTATACTCAAATAAGAAAAATTAAAAAGAAATCAATAAACACTGATTACAAAACATGCTTAATCAATGTAGATGTT
>PITA01005833.1:77896-97800 GCA_004023965.1 Spilogale gracilis
CCTTTAGCACCACCCCACAGAAATATCCTTTTAGGAAAACGCTGTAAGAAGCTGCCTGCCTGTTTGCTGGGGGGGGGGGGGGGTTCCCAGGAAGAGGGAAGTTGTATTTGTGTGTACTACCCATTCTGAAATCTTCTATTGTTTTTCTAAGTGATATACTACTGTATGTAACTCAGATTATTCCTAAAGCAATGGCTCTCAACTGTAACCACATATTGTTATTACCTAGGGAACTTTTTTTTTTAAGAGATTTTATTTATTTGATAGAGAGAAACACAGCCAGAGAGGGAACACAAGCGGGGGGTGGGGGGGCGGTGAGAGAGGGAGAAGCAGGCTTCCCAGCGAGCAGGGAGCCCGATGTGGGGCTCGATCCCGGGTCTCCGGAATCATGACCTGAGTCGAAGGCAGTCGCTTAACCAACTGAACCACCCTGGCGCCCCCACCTAGGGAACTTTAATAAATGCCTGGGTCCCATCCTTGGAGACTGTGATTTAATGGTGTGGGGTGTGATCTGGGCATTGGGAGACTTTTTTTGAGAGAGAGAGAGAAAGAGGGGTAGAGGAGAGAGAGAGAGAATCTTAAGCAGCACAGAACCTGACAGCAAGCTGGATCTCACCACCCTGAGATCATGACCAGAGCTGCAATTAAGAGTTGGAGGCTTAACTCACGAGCCACCCAGGCACCCCTGGGCATCAAGAATTTTTAAAGCTCCTAGATATGTCCACTATGCAGCCAAGGTTGAGAACCATCATCCTAAAGCCTGTTATAAGAACTATACGTTTCATATACCTTTGTATGGTTTGGCTCCTCTAAGAAAAATAACATTCTGGGTGACTTACCTTGTTCTCCAAATAGCTTGAGGAGTTATACACTCTGCACAGTGCCTGCCCTCTTTGTTCCCCTGTGAGACACACCTGTTAGTTGCTCATCCTTGGTCCCGCAGGGGCTTCACGGAGATGTGCACTGCTTCTTACATGAGATCGAATTGCTTGCAACTTTGCTTTGCTTATCAAACAAGTATTCTACCAATTTTAATGCCACCTAAAGCAGTCAGCTGGTATTTCTCAGAATAAATTGGATACTAGGGATAAGTCTCCTAAATACAAAGATCATGATAAAGGGGGGATAAAATAGTTTCAAATACCAGGGTTTCTCAAAGCAAAGGGATATATTCTAAAAGTTGAAGTTTCTACATCTCTATAATTATCTAATGCACATTAATTGATTCCAAGAGTTGTAATTTGGTAAATAGTAGCCCTGTGATAGAAGATAATCATAGGATAATTACTCAAGTTTTACTGCCATTTCTGCAGAATCTTGGAACATATCAAATATATGATAGTTCAGTATTTCTGCTATTATATGTACTTGTTTATTATTTCAGGAAACTGAAATAAACAAGTATATCCTTTCTAATTTCTTGAGGGAGCTGGTTAACATAAGACAATTCTTTTGGGGGAGCCTGGGTGGCTCAGTTGGTTAAGCAACTGCCTTTGGCTCAGGTCATGATTCCGGAGACCCGGGATCGAGCCCCACATCGGGCTCCCTGCTCGCTGGGAAGCCTGCTTCTCCCTCTCTCACCTCCCTCTCCCCCTGCTTGTGTTCCCTCTCTGGCTGTGTTTCTCTCTATCAAATAAATAAAATCTTTAAAAAAAATTCTTTTGGATATTCCAACCACTTTACACTATTAGATTTCTACTTCCTAAAGAAAGATAGTATATGATCCGGAATAGTTTAAATAATATAGGAAATACCTTTTGTCAATTCCTAGCAGTCCAAAATCCCCTAGAACACATTTGTATTCAGCACAGATAGGTTTATCACTAATAGCAAGGAAGCCTGCACACTATGAGGAAATGGATCTATCAGAAGGAGAGAGTTGGGAAAGAATTTTACGGGGTTTGGGAGACTGGCGTCAGAAACAGAATGGTGTAAGCAGGATTGATCAAGTCGTAAACTAGGGAATTACTAAAGCAGTCAGTGGTCTCCTCTTTAGAGAATCCCTGAGGAGTTACTATTGGATCAGTTTGTGGCCGTCCCTTGAAATGTATGGGTCTAAAACCCTGGTGTTGTATCTATAATGGACATCATGGTTTTCCTTATAAGCCAAACTTATCTGTTTTGCAGTCACAGCACAGTATCTTTGAGAAGTTGTGTTTCTGTTTCAGTTCTCAGGGTCACTGCCACGAACTAGCTGACAGCGGGTCATTTGTCACTATAAACAGAACTGACCCTTATAACCACAGGTTGAGGCCTGTTGATTTTTCACTGGTAAATCTTTAACTATGTTTCTGATCTTCTCTTTGGATATAGACATTATATTTTCCAAAATACTAATGAAAGTAAATTAAGTGATTCCTGATGGTGTTAATGTTTCAGAAAAGCCTTTTCTGAATAACTATCCAATCTAAAGTTCTCTCATTTCCTAAACCCAGGATTTGAGGCTCAAACATGAGCACACACTCTCTCATTATTTAGAATGATTGTCTATATAGCACTTTTCATCATTTGAAAGTATCTTATTTATCATTTATCTGTCATCTGGAAAGTAATCTCCACAACCACCAAGACTCAAGACTATGATCCCGGCAGATCAATAGCACCTACCACAAAACAGGTGCCTAATAAATATTTGTTGAATAGAATATTCATGTAACCTGATAATTTAATTTATTAATTAGAAAGACTTATTTCAGTGAATTAATAAACAATCTAATTATACATATTTTATATAATCTTAAAATAGGTTTTAGAAAGCTACATCATCAGGGGCACCTGGGTGGCTCAGTTGGTTAAGTGTCTGCCTTTGGCTCAGGTCATGATCCCAGAGTCCCAGGATGGAGCCCCGCATTGGGCTCCCTGCTCAGTGGGAAGCCTGCTTCTCCTTCTCTCACTCCCCCCACGTGTGTTCCCTCTCTAGCTGTGCTTCTCTCGGTCAAATAAATAAAATTAAAAAAAAAACAAAGCTAAATTTCAGTGTTATTATTGAAGAGTATATGAAATATACTTTTTTAAATTTTCATTTTCCTTTTTTTGTAGCTACTAAGAAACAAGAATAATCTGATGACATCTCATGAAGTTATTGGGAGAAAATAATTTCTAGTTCAATAGATTAATCATGAATATTTAAGAAATATATTTAAGTTAGATAGAGCTAGAAGCATCACTGAAATAAAATAATTTTAATGGTTCATGTGACTACAAAAGCACATTTATGTATTCTGAAAAGTTTCTTCATGAGACAATATATAGACTTTAACAGAACTAGTATTCATTATAAATGTGAAATTTAAGATGGTTTCTTTAAATTTATATCAAAAGAGAAACAAAATATGAGGCTATGCAGCTATCAGTTTTCACTTACTTTTTTTTTCTTCATGGACTGAGGAGAGTAAAAAGAAAGCAAGCTTTCCTTTCTTTCACTCTCTCTCTCTCTTTTTAACTGAATTATAATTGACAACATTATGTTAGGTTCAGGTATACAACACAATGATTCAACAATTCTATACATTTCACAATGCCTGTCATTTTTGTATAGTGACAGGTGATAACTATACTTCAATTTTTGTCTTAACTCACAAATTAGTTTTCAAATTAGAATTAGTTATCTAGAGGATAACTCTCCTAGAGGAGAAGAATGTTGTTCCTAGACTTTCAGAATAAGTTACATTTTTTAACTATTGTTTTTTTAAATCTCTGGTGAATCATAATATTTATTTCCCTCCAGTTCACTAATGTGTATCTCTTTTAATATCAGCAAACTTTGTGCAAAGATGGCCTTGAATTTCTTATAATTGTTAACTGCTAGATAATACTGCTAGAAATCACTTTTTCAACAGTTCAGGATTAGTAACAACTACTGAGAATATCAAATAGATGAGCTGGAAACACCACATGTTATATATGACCTAGGTATAAAATCTTCTCTGAAAAGTTTTATCAAGTGTTTTCTTAAATATTACATAATTAAAGGTTAGAGCATCTATACCTCAAAGATACATCAAATCTCTTTCTATACAGATAGAAGCACAGTTTCAAAAATCTGTTTTTAAAGATTTTTTTTAAATTTTTTTTATTTGACAGTCAGAAACACAGCCAGAGAGGGAACACAAGCAGAGGTAGCGAGAGAGGGAGAAGCAGGCTTCCCGCCGAGCAGGGAGCCCGATGTGGGACTCGATCCTGGGTCTCCGGGATCATGACCTGAGCCGAAGGCAGTTGTTTAACCAACTGAGCCACCCAGGCGCCCCCAAAAATCTGTTTTTAATAATCATTAAGTTAGCCAGATGTAAATTTTATTTTATTTCATTTTATTTTTTAATATTTATTTTAAAATTTTTGTGTTGGGGCCATATGTGTGTGTGTGTGTGTGTGTGTGTTTTATTATGTTCAGTTTCACCCCAAAGATACAAGTGTGGTGAAAAGAGGGGCACATGCACCCCAGTGTTCACAGCAGAAATGTTCACAATTGCCAAACTGTGAAAGGAGCTGAGATGCCCTTCAACAGATGAATGGGTAAAGAAGATGTGCTCCATATACACAATGGAGTATTACTCAACCATCAGAAAGGATGAACACCCAACTTTTGTATGGACATGGATCGAACTGGAGGGGATTATGCTAAATGAAGTAAGTCAAGCAGAGTCAGATGTAAATTTTAAAGGAGAATTGCTATTCTGGGGACTTAACATTCATTTTATGTACCCTGACCACTGTCATGACAGCCTATTACTTTGTATGTTGAACATGAGTATGCTCTAACTACAATCAGAATCAAAAACCTTCTATATTGGCAACTTTATTTATAGGTTTCTGCCACTGAAATCAGTTCATTGAAATTAGCATACTTTTCCTTCAATGCCATTTGTCTCTAAGATCTGCAAATGTAATTAGTTACGTTCAGATAGTTTTAATTTTTTAACTACTCAAAATTTGGGTTTTTTTGTTTTGTTTTGAAAGACAGAGAATGGGAGCAGGTAGGGGAGAGGGGAGGAGGAAGGGAAGGACAAAGGGAGAGGAAGAGAAAGAATCTTTAGCAGGCCCCACACCCAGGGAGTCCTATGCATAACCCTGAGATCATGACCTGAGCCAAAATCAAGAGTCAAACCCTTAACTGACTGAGCCACCCAGAGGCCCCTAATTACTCAAGATTTATGAAGATTGAACATGAAGTCATTAATAAGTAGGCTACACCTTCTTTCTATTTTACTATAATTATAAAACACATTTTCTATGGTGTTTTGCCAGTAAAGTGACCTCACTAAAAAAAAAAAATTTAAAGTGTTTGTGTGTTTTCTTTTCCATCACACCCAATTAAAAATACGACTATGGTAGGAAATTTTGTTGCTTTGCCTGCCTCGTATTTCTTCTCCCTTCTGTGGTAATCGCACCAAGGTTTTGCCCATGTGTTCTGGTTCAGACTGTCCTACAGTACTCCTTCCTTACTTCAGGGTGGCCAGGTGACCGAGGCTGGCCCAAGGCAATAAGAATCTTCACTGACACTGATCTGAAGCTATTAAGACTTTTCCCACTGAGATTCTATCTGGCTGATGTAAATTTGAGCTAGCCGCAATCTTCTTCCCTGACGTAAGAAAAAAGCTTATCTCTAGAATGAAACCAACAAACAAGTAGAAAGAGGAATAAAGACAGAAAGAATTCTGATATGATTATTTTAACCTTTAATATCTGAAACAGATCTCTTCAATCCCAGTAATGTGTGCCAATGAATCTTGTTGCTTTTGTTTTAACTGGCTTGATGTGTGCTTTTAACACTTATAACTTAGTGATTCATGACTAATATAGCTTTGTATCCTAAAACACAGTATGCATACCAATTCTCTAGCAACGCCCTTAATTATATTTGAGCTTCATCTGTAAACTCCACTTCCTTTTATACTTTTTTTAGAATACACGTGGTACTAACATTGTGGGGTAACTATGTTGGAAAAATTTTACATCCATACTATTGTAAATTATACAGAAAAAATATATTATCCTTAATGTTTAACTAGTTGGTTATTATTCTTTTTTTTTACGATTTTATTTATTTATTTCACAGAGAGAGAGATCACAAGTAGGCAGAGAGAGGAAGAAGCAGGATCCCTGCTGAGCAGAGAGCCCGACATGGGCCTCGATCCCAGGACTCTGAGATCATGACCTGAGCTGAAGGCAGAGGCTTTAACCCACTGAGCCACCCAGGCGCCCAATTGGTTATTATTCTTAATAATGTGCCTTATTTTGTTCTGTATAATCAGTTGCTATCTTACTATTTGGTTTTTTTTGTACTGAATCTTCTGTTACACTTCTCCATCTTTAGATTTTTCTACGTTTTTCTACCCAGATCTTTACGATGTTGAATAAATACCAGATAACTGAAAACTTTCTTCTTCTGCTTGTCTCCTTTCAAGTATAACTTCCAGTCCTCTATTTGGGTCCCTTCATCTCCATGGAATCCTTAAACCAGGTTGGGGAGAACTACATTATACCAAGCAGGGAAGAGGAGGTAGGAATCAGGGGGTCTAGGTCACTGGCAGGGAGGACTTACGCTCCCTAAAGCCTAATCTGAGGAAGGATGAAAAGAGAGCTATTGGCTGATTGTCCCTCCGGGCTCACTGGTGGGAACAAATGTTCACAACCAGATCTGACACAGTTAAACTTCCCTGCCTGATTGTAGTTGGTATGCCTTACCACGTGGGTAAACACTGTGGAGAGATGGGGTGTGAATTACCTCCCAGAAGAAAGGACAAAGGGCTAAGAAAAACTGATTAACTACACAGAGTCTGCCAGGTTGTATCTCCTGGGCAAGGGAAACAACAGGCCAACAGGGGCTGCCCAGCTCTTATTTTCAAAACAAGATCATTAAGAATGTTTACTGAATGGCCAGTATGCATTATATTAGATGTCTACATATTACACCCTAAACCGAATAATATTGTACCTTGTAACAAATTATTTGGGCAAACTATAGAACTTTCAGATTAACATAGTTCTTTTTTATCCTGCCACAAGAATCTGATGCAAGCAAACTAAATTTATGGAATGGTTAATGTTCTTCACCAGGACTCAGAAGAGAATAACATGATATTTTACCAAGTCCTCTTGCATTTCGTAATTTTCATTACACTCCAAATTGTGCCTCAAGGGAGTAACTTTTGATGAGGTTATTGTTGAGTATGTTTTACTGTTTCATGTTTTCAAAGCACAAGTCTATAGAACAGGAACTAAAAATGTCTATAGGAAGTTGAGGTGAGATACTCAGACGAAGCCTTATGACCTCAATGACTTTTTCAATTTAGCCTAAGTGAAAGAGCTATCATGGATCATCAACTAGGAAAAAAACAGAGAAGACTGCCTAGAATATCACAAAAGAAAGCAAAAATAAAACCACAACAAATGTATACTTTTAAGACCCCCTTAAGTTAAAATTCAAATTTAAGAATTTCACCTAGATGTTCCTGAAATTATAATATAATACGACTTTCATCTCTTCCATTTGCCACTATTTTTTAGTATGGCACTCACTACTTAGAACCTGCATTCTTTGCCCAGATAATAATTTCTAGGCCACTGGAAAACTAAAATACATGATTCATATGGAAAAAAAAAGCAACAGGTAATAGAAAGAAATAACATAAAGGAAAAGAAAAAACTGTGGCTCTATATATCTGATCCAGTGGAATGAATGAGAATTCGAGTTTTGACAAGTGATGTGCTTACATCCAAGACACAACCTTGCTATTTCCCTGAAAATAACCTTTCACTTCAGTCAGCCAGTTAATTTATTTTTAAATAAAGAGAGGTTCACCAACTGTAAGGTTGAACTAATTGCTTGTTCAGCTGAACTGATTAACAATTTTGATTGAAAATAATCAAATCAGAACTATATGTACAAAGTTTTCTGAATTGCTTTATAATCTTAGCACATCACCTGTGCTCCTAGGACAAAGGCTAAAATGGTTGGTTCCCCATAAATGCTTGTTCCGTATTGGCACAAAGACTTCATGGTGCATCAGACAGTACCTGGTGAGTAAAAAGACCCATTCCAAATATTAGTGAGGAAAAAAGAGCAAAACTTATTTTAAGTTCCAGAATATAACAAATTACAGAGTCATATTTATAGTATTTCAACAGTTGCAAAGTAGTAATCACTTAATTATTCATTACATTCAAATCATTTAGAATGAGAGAGAAACTATTAAAGGGCATGTTCAGGGCGCCTGGGTGGCTCAGTGGGTTAAAGCCTCTGCCTTTGGCTCAGGTCATGATCTCAGGATCCTGGATCAAGTCGCACATCGGGCTCTCTGCTCAGCAGGGAGCCTGCTTTCTCCTGCCTCTGTGCCTACTTGTGATCTCTCTCTGTCAGATAAATAAATAAAATCTTTAATATAAATAAATAAATAAATAAATAAATAAATAAATAAATAAATAAATGGCATGTTCAGTTGGAGACCAGGAGCCCCCATAAAATTACTACATATGTGTCAAGTGTAATAGGGATTGCTCATGAAACAGTTCCATTCACGATGAGCTTATACCCAGCTAGTGCTTGAGAAAGTGCTCCACAGCCTTATTGCCTCATCTGCCTGGTTTAGACTATCTAAATGTTTTTTTTAGCACATTCATGTGTGATTTTTGGAAACAAAAAAATGCTATTTATAGCAAGAAACCTTCACATCTTCAATTTTACAACCTATTTCTTGGATAAATATGAAGCGAATTATAGCTGTATAATTTATAGCTTTGTGTTAATTTCCAGTCTTTCTTCAAAAAAAGCCTCAGTCATAAAAAGTTAGAGAACTGACTTCCTTCAGTTCTTGGTGTAGATCTGGGTTCCTTTTATCTTTTCTTCTAGCTGTGAAACATAGTGCCCTCTTTTGGAGAACCCTAACTTGATCACGGAAGCTGAACTATTTTCCTTCTTTCAATACAGAGAAATTCCAGTCTCTGTCAGCTACCATCCGAGTTTAGGTTATTTGCTTCAACCACAGAGAGTTTATCAACTGTCCAAGAACTTCTTTATCTGTTTCTGACAGTATTACATAAATTTGTGCAATTAAGAACTTTTCTTTAGATAAAAATTATCCTACTCAACCCACTGAGGCTGATGCCCTTCCTCTGTCACTGGCAGGAAAAAGGAGATGATGATTCTGATGACCAAGCAGACATAAATAAAAGGAAAAGTCATATTTAGCAAGATAAATTTAAACATAAAACTTTAGGAATTTGCTGATTACCTCCAAAACCCTGCACTATAAAACATGTGCAGAAAACTCAATCTCTTCAATAGCATCATCTTTATTTGCACATTGAATTATAGAATTTAAGTCATCAGAAAATCTGGAGCTAAGGAAGCAGAACAGGGACTGCTATGGTTCTGCGTTGCCAAAAACATGGTTTGAGTGATTTAGAGGAAGTAGAAGTAGGAGAGTCAGCCCTGAACCTCTGAATGACTTTCGTTAAACCACTTAACTTCAACATCTCAGTTTCTCCATTTTTCAACTGTGGAAAGCAAATTCTGCTTCTTACGTTATTAGAATGTTGTAAGGGTGTTGTAATGAAATGTACATTGAGTTCCTTTGAATGAAGAAATTGGTAAGACATAGATTCACTAGGCTACAAATTCCTTTCCACCAGAAGAGCTGAAACAGGATATAGTTGTGACTGAGCCACAATTCCTAAGAGCAGAGATCACGAAGGTAGCCACACAGGAACCATGGGTCTATAGCCTATTGGAAGTCATTTATTGTTTCTATATGGATTTTTTCCACAAAATGGACATAAACTTATCAAAACAGGGTAAAGGTTTATCTCCTATACCCTATAATCTCCTATAATTTGTAGCTAACCAGGCTTAATGTATACTTCTATTAATAGGTTATAGAAATTATTCTCTAAAAGCTTAAAATTGAATCTTTAGCTATTTTAAGAGTTGAATCAAAAGTGTACTAAGTAGTTTTATGTAAATTAACATAGTGCAGAAAAGAAATATTCCAAAAGTTAATTAAAGTTACTTTTCTTAAAATGCTCTAGATACTTGATTTGATTCTATAAAATGAAGCATAGGCAATATCAATAGTTTAAACAAGATATTTTCAACAAGGTGGGAAACAATTCAGCCTTTGAATACTCCAGGCCACAGTGGGAATGACATCATGATCTTGGCCGGTACTACTCTTTGGGGACCCACGCTGCTAGGAGACATGAGAAACCTAAAGCCTTCCAACCATTTGGGATGACCATTCTAAATTAAGCATAAAAACAGTTCTTGATTGCAGCAAGTCTTAGAAAAACAGTAGAACAGCTGGTGACTGATAAGAGCATGTCCAGACCCATGAGTGGCTTTCCAAAGACTCATATTAATGATTTTCTCTCTCAAATCCAGTACTTATATATGGGAATTTGTGTGTATTCCACTTGGAAATTATGTAATACCATTTATGAAACCTATTGAATAGTGTAGAAACCTTTGGTGAATAGAATAACAAATGCTTTGATACTTCAAAGATATCTTCTAAAATGTACTTTTCGTAACACATAGAAGAAAAACAATGACATGGTCCCAAATGAATAAACTCCGTGATATTTGCTACTACCCAAATGTTTCTGCCTTGTATGTGTAATTGAGTGTATCTGTCGATTTAAGAAAATATTCTCTGTTCATTGAATCAAAGAGCTTTTGTCAAATGAATTAAAGAAGTACATTGAAATAAACTGTATTTCTAGTTCTTAACATTGCTAGTTTAGAATAACTAAAAGCCCTTTTATGATTTTTTAAAAAACATGTTTTTTTACCCTCAAACTGCATTCAGCTTCTAATAGTAAATACTAAAAGTACTTAGTGCCTTGCAAGCTGTAGTAAATGTTTGTATGCCAACTGGCTGAACTAAGTTAATTGAAAATACTGAGTTTTCAAGGTAATTTAAGGATCTTTATTATAATGTGCAAAGGGAAATTTTATCCCTCTTCTGAATTTACATAGGGTTCTCCCGTAATTACACATTTGAGATGAAACAAAAATTTTATGTAAATAAATTTTTATCAGGTAATTAATTTTTGAGGACCAATGTAGCAACAAATGCACCACTATTTGTACAATGCAATTTCTTCTTTCATGCTTTTTATTTGTTGTTTTTATTTTTATGGACTATTACTGTCATTTCCAGAATATATGTGAACTCCTAGAAGGTAGGAACTATGCCTCATATTCATCTTTGCATCTGTTGGGCTTCATATTATATCTGGCACATGTTAAATGCCGAATTAAAATTTGAAGCATAAATAAATAAACTAGTAAAGGCAGAGCACTACATACCATCTCCCTATATATTCATTTTATAAATTCATGCTACTACTAACATACAAAATGAAAACAAAAGCTTTTATTTGGAAGCCTAAGACTTTCTTGCCTTCTCAGCATTCTATTTCAACTTAACATTTTACCATTGAGAAAACAATGTTTTTTATTATACAGTGTTTGGAATTTACCCAAGTTATATAGCACTTCCCACCTATTTTCTTCTTTTAATAGCAGATGGCACAAAAAAGAAATGATAACTATAGACATGATGGAGATGTCAGCTAATGCTAATATGGTCATCCTTTCACAATATAAAAGTGTATCAAATCAACACATTGTACATCTTAAACTTACACAATATTCTATGTCAATACATCTCAATAAATCTGGAAAAAGAATAACATATTGCTTTTCAAATTTATGGAAATATAAAGTAGAATAAAAGTAACCAGGGGTTAGGAAGAGGAGAAGGTGGGGAGTTCATCTTTAATATGTGCAGGTTTCAGTTTGGAATGAATTGTGGAGACGGAAAGTGATGATGATTGTAGAACAGTGTGAATGTACTTAATGCAGGTTTTGAACTGTACACTTACAAATAGTGAAAACAGTAAATTTCACATTATATTTATTTTACTACAGTAAAAAATATATTTGTGTGATATTTTTAAAAGAAGAACATAGTATGCCGAAAGATTTTATTTTATACATTTGATTACTTTTTGGAATTTTCTTACCTTGAGCTCATAAACTACCACACAGAAATAAGATTCAAAATAATACAAATATCTAAATAAAAAATAGGGTAAAAATTGGCATGCTATATTAATTCCAAATCAAATGTAGATTTTATAAGTGTTTCCTTCCATATAAACACTAGGTGGAGCCATTTGCTTAAACTAGTTGTAGGAAAAGGAGGAGCGTTTATGTTTAATTTTATAAGAAACTGCCAAAATGTTTTTCCAAAATAACTATACCATTATATCCCTTCCTATAAAATATGAAAGTTCAGTTAATAATTCCACATTCTTATTACCACTTGCCACTATATTAGCCACTCTAGTGGTATCTCGTTATAATTTCAGTTTGCCTTTCTTTAATGACTAATGACGTTGAGCATTTTCTAATGTGCTTATTTGACTGGTTTATATCTTCTTCCCTGAAGTGTCCATTCGAATCTTTTGCCCAGTGTTTATTGGGTTAGTTGTTGGTTTTGTTAGTGTCGAGCTGTGAGAGGTCTTAACATTACCATCCAGCAATCTTGCATCTTTCCATTTATCTAAGATTAAATGAAAACATATGTTCACACAAAGTTCTGCATATAAACGTTCACAGCAGCTTTATTTACATTTACCAAAACTGAAAACAACCCAACAACTGGTGACTGGCTGAATAAACCTGTGGGGTACCTATAGGATGGAATAGTGCTTGGCAGGAAGAAGGAAGGAACTATTCATGCATGCAACCACATAGATGAATCTTAAAAGTGAAAGAAGCTGAGTGAGAGATTCCAGATGCAAAATGCTACATACATTAGGCTTCCATTCATATGACATTCTTGAAAAAGAAAAACTACAGCACCAGAAATTGGATCAGTAGTTGCTGCGGGGTAAAGGGAGTGGAGTGAAAAGACTAAATGCAAATTAGTATTAATAAATCTTTTAGAGAGATTAAAATACTCCCAATCTTGTTTTTACTAGTGGTTATACGATTGTGACATTTGTTAAAAGCCATTGAATACATACCTAAACATGCTGACTTTTACTGTTCATATCCTTTGTCTAAGTATTAGTATGTTTTTATTTTGTTAACACTAAATATTTTAGTACTCAATTAACCTGACATAAAAAAAAAAAGTGCTTATGAGAAGGCAATTATGATTATGAACACTATGAACAATTCTGGCTTTATTTTAAGATTTTATTTATTTATTTGACAGAAAGAGAGATCACAAGTAGGCAGAGAGACAGGCAGAGAGAGAAGGGGAAGCAGGCTCCCCACTGAGCAGAGAGCCTGATGTGGGACTCAATCCTAGGACCCTGAGATCATGACCTGAGCCAAAGGCAGAGGCTTAACGCTCTGAGCCACCCAGGCGCCCTCTGGCAAGTTTTGTAACAGTCTCTGTTAATGTGCAAATCTGAACTTTTGTTTCTCTGTACAGCCATATTTTTAAAATGTGCACTGATATATTCTAATAAAAATGTATTTATTTAAGAGACTTAAAGACTTAAGTTGATAGGGATGATTTTTTTTTATAATGAACAGTCCAAATATAAGCTGGGAAATAACATAATAGGACATCCTGGTGATCTATACAAATCAAGTAACCATACATGCTGTTCTTTCATAACTCACAACTCTCTTTCACATATGCATAAAAATTATTTTACTATTAAATATGAGAAATCAAGTATTTTCTTAGATATATACATATATATGTAAATTATATACTTCTGTTAAGTCAGATAAAAATATGTTACTTAATAAATATATTTAATTTTAACTTTAGTATTACAGCCTTATATCTATAAGTAATATAAATCTCATCTTTAAAGATATTCTATAGAAATCTCCATCTTTATTTCATTTGGAGTAATTAGACTTGGATTTTCTAGAGGGATGACAACCAATATACCTGAAGAAAAAAATCACGCTTTGGTCAGCACTTTTAAAAATATATCCAGTGAAGTCTCATATTTAATCCATGTGATGAGAAAAGTCAGAATTTTGTAGCCTATATGGTGGCCAAGAAGAGCGATCAAAGCCTCAACAACGTGACAAAATATGAAAGTATTTTTGAGTGAATTTGGCCTTGAGAATTGTAACAGAATTGTACTCTTTCGCTCCATAGAAGAACAAAACTGGATTATAAAGTAGGCTTATAGTTAAAAAGTAACAGAATACCAGCATGCCTAGTAGTCCTCCTGATCACCTTCTTCCTCTTAGCTCTTTGAGAAGAATGCCTAACATACCTAAGAAATCAGATTTCACATAAAAGACTTCAAAGGAGCCATCACAATGTTCAAAAAACTAAAGAAAAGCATGATTGAAGAAGTAAAGGAAGGTATAGTGATGATGTTCCATCAAATAAAGATTGTCAATGAGAAGATAACAATAAGAAAAAAAGAACCAAATGGAAATTGTGGAGTCAAAAAGTATATGTTAACTCTGACATCTGGTCACTTTCACAGTTCCTGCTGTCTTGGGGTTTGTTTGTTTCTAGTCCCTTTGCATGTCTTATAATTTGAGGAAAACTGAAAATTTACATAATATTGTAGAAACTCTGGGTACTGGTTATCCCCCTCCCAGGGCATTTTATTAATACTGTTATTATTATTATTTTATGTATTATTTGTTTCAGGGGTATAGGTCTCTGATTCATCAGTCTTACACAATTCACAGCACTCCACCATAACACTACCCTCCCCAATGTCCACCACCCAGCCACCCCTCCTTCCTACCCCGTTTCACTCCAGCAACCCTCAGTTTTTTTTCTGAGATTAAAAGTCTCTTATGGTTTGTCTCCCTCTCTGGTTTTAACCCATTTCATTTTTTCCTCTCTTCCCCCATGATCCTCTGCTTTGTTTCTCAAATTTCACATATCAACGAGATCATATGATAACTTTCTCCCTCTGATTGACTTATTTCATTTAGCATAATACCCTCTAGTTCCATCCATGTTGTGCAAAAGGCAAGATTTCATTTTTGATGACTGCATAATATTCCATTGTATGTATATATACCACATCTTCTTTATCCAGTCATCTGTTGATGGACACCTAGGCTCTTTCCATAGTTTGGCTATTGTGAACACTGCTGCTATAAACATTGGGGTGCACATGCCCCTTCGGATTACTACGTTTGTATCTTTGGGGTAAATACCCAGTAGTGTATTAGCTAGGTTGTAGGGTAGCTCTATTTTTATCTTTTTGAGGAACTTTCATACATTTTCCAGAGTGGATGCACCAGCTTGCATTCCCACCAACAGTGTAGGAGGGTTGTCCTTTCTCCACATCCTTGCCAACATCTGTCATTTCCACACTTACTAATTTTAGCCATTCTGACTGGAGTGAGGTGATATCTCACTATGGTTTTGATTTGTATTTCCCTGATGCCAAGTGATGTTAAGCACTTTTTCATGTGTCTTCTGGCCATTTGGATGTCTTCTTTGGCAAAATGTCTGTTCATGTCTTCTGCCTATTTCTTAATTATTTGTTTCTTGGATTATTTGTTCTTTGGGTGTTGAGTTTGATAAGTTCTTTATAGATTTTGGATACTAGCCCTTTATCTGATAGGTCATTTGTAAATATCTTCTCCCATCCATGCTCATGGATTGGAAGAACAAATATTGTTAAAATGTCTACACTACCTAGAGCAATCTACACATTGCTACACATAATGCAATCCCTATCAAAATACCATCAACTTTTTTCACAGAAATGAAACAAATAATCCTAAAATTTGTATGGATCCAGAAAATACCCCAAATAGCCAAAGGAATGTTGAAAAAGAAAAGCAAAGTGGGTGGCATCACATTTCCAGACTTCAAGCTCTATTTCAAAGCTATAATCAAGACAGCATGGTACTGGCATAAAAACAGACAAATAGATCAATGGAACAGAACAGAGAGCCCCGAAATGACCTTCAACTCTATGGTCAACTAATCTTCAACAAAGCAGAAAGAATGTCCAATGGAAAAGAGACAGTCTCTTCAACAAATGGTGTTGGGAAAATTGGACAGGCACATGCAGAAAAATGAAACTGGACCATTTCCTTACACCTCACACAAAAATAGATTCAAAATGGATGAAAAACTTAAATGTGATACAGGAATCTATCAAAATCCTTGAGGAGAACACAGGCAGCAACTTCTTCAACCTCAGCTGCCTGCTTCCTAGACACATTGCCAAAGGCAAGGGAAGCAAGGGCAAAAATGAACTATGGGACTTCATCAAGATCAAAAGTTTTTTCACAGCAAAAGAAATACTCAACAAAACCAAAAGACTCCCGGGGCATTTTATTGCCATTTTTAAAAATTTGCTTAGTGAAAGGCTGGATTATTTTAGCATAGTCTATTCCCTATGCACACCCCACCACACACAATATTAAGGCTCTGCTGTTGCTCTTCAGGAAAGCACAGCTTTAGACATACCCATAGCTACCCTAAGAGACAGTAGTGTTTACAAGGTTCTCTTCCTCTCTTTCAGTGACCACTCTCAGCCGTTAAACTCCATTAATTGCCAGCTGACTGCTCTGCTGTTTGGAGCAATGCCCCTAGACACCTACGAACTAATGCAATCAAATGGTGGCTTCTCAGAATAAATTAATCCTGTGGTCAGCATCTGATATTTGTTATAACCCCGTGAAAGCTTCTCCCAGCTATCTTACTCTCAAGTTCTCTCTTACAAACTTGGCAGCCAACAGTCCAGGTTGTATCTTCAAAATCCAATTGCTTTTACCAATCTCCAGTGTTCTTTAGAGCATTCTTAGGTTTAAACTTCTCCATTAAACTGAAGCAAATGAAATCAGTTCCTCTGAGAAGAGATTAAGAACTGTTTTACGTCCTGATTCTCCCTTCAGGAAAACTGTCTTAGCTGGGGCTGTGGAGCTTAGGGTGCTGAGAGTCTAGTTTACAGTCTAGGATTCATCTTCATGAAATCCAAAAATTTCCTTTCAATTGCCTTTCACCACAACCTCCACTGTTCAGGAGAGAGTCTTAGATTTGAATTTCTTCATGCAAATGAAGTCAATTCCTTTGGGAAGTGATAAGGGGCTATCTGTTTTACAGTCTGATTATGTTTTAGGGCAAAAATCTGCAAGGCAGGACTTTAGAACCAGGGATGGGGGATGGGGCAAATGGCAAGCCTCTCTGCATGACCTCTCCCACCAGAAGCTCAACACTCAGTGTAGGGGGCAGCCACTGAGTCTCTCAGTTTGTCTCTCCTAGCATGAAACCTCTACCTCAGGAGTAAGGACAAGTAAGTCAGTACCACAGTATTCTCAGGGCTCCATACCCAAAGTACAGCCCCATTCGATGAATGGGGAAGATGGAAGAAGGGAGTTCCGCTTCTCATCAGGAATCTCCTGGAACTTAGCCTGAGCAACAGGTAGCTGGGGGCAGAAGCAGCAGCACTGAAGACCTGTTCTTCCATGAAAAAAAGCCCTATGACAAAGAAGCTGGCCAAGAAGGGGTCCTGTGGTCTTGGCTGCAATGGTCTGGAGCAGTTTTCTTTTCTGTTCTTTTTTTTTTTTTTTTTAAGATTTTACTTATTTGACAGAGAGAAACACAGCTAGAGAGGGAACACAGGCAGGGGGAATGAGAGAAGGAGAAGCAAGTTTCTCACCAAGCAGGGAGTCCAATGTGGGGCTCGATCCCCAAACTCCGGGATCATGACCTGAGCTGGAGGCAGCCGCTTAACGACTGAGACACTGAAGCACCCCTGGAGCAGTTTCCCACCTTTCAGAGCTGGGAGAGAGGAAAGGAGGAAGCACCCTTGGTTCAAATATCACATATTCTCAACTTTCTTACTGCACTTTTATCAATTTCCTTGAACAGATATTTCTTCTTTTGCCATTTGTCCTTAAGGCCATTTCTGAAAACTTCCACTGGCTAGTCTTTCTCTCTCTCTTCCTTCCTTCCTTCCTTCCTTCCTTCCTTCCTTCCTTCCTTCCTTCCTTTCTTCCTTTCTCATTGACTTCAGTAAGCAGAACTTTGGACACTGTCATCCAAAAGACTGATTGTTTATTCATTTTCCACATCTGACTCATCAGCATTGATGATCAACATAGTGCCATGGTTATAAAAAGAAACAGGGCAATATTTTTTTCTTGAAGAACAAATGATCTAACAGAAGATATGAACAAATAATTACAACTCTATATGATAAGAGGTACAACAGAAGAGCAGAGACTATACAGGGAAAGAGAGAAGCAGGGATGACATCTATGGGGTGGGAATAGAAACAATATGGAAGATCTCATGAACAAAATTAGAACCAAGAGGTAACTTGGGATGTTTTAGCACTGCTAGATCTCTTATCCCTGAAAGCCATTTTAAATAAAACAATGATTATAATTTTAATACCACTAACAATGTAATTTGATACAAAAATCATTATGTTCTTAATCTTAAAATGAATGAAAGATCTAAGAATTTGTTATATATTTATCTGTAATATATAATCTAAGTTAATCACAGTGAACAAAGTCAGCTTCAGATCAATTCTCTAGACTCTGACTTCCAATAATTTCAACCTGTTTTTGACCCTCAGCCCTTTTATAGAGAAAACTAGGGCCCCCACTCTTTGTGGAGGAGAGGATACAGTTCCATATCATTATGACAAAATCTCTGACGAACAAAGGAGTAAGGGACAGGTCTATTTGTTTTCTAGCAGTGCACGGAGGTTAGTCTTCCATGGACACTCCCGGTTCTTATTTCTTTTCCCCATAAATATTCTTCCTGTTCTAAAATCAGCTCAAGAAAATCAGGTGCATCTCAAAAAAACAAACAAGAAAACAACAAAAAATAAAACAAAACAAAAAACAAGATTTGTCAAAAAGAAGAAGAAAAATAAAACTGAGTTATCATATGCCTTGCTCTATCCCCTGGGCCAGCACATGAGTCTCTCATTCTGATGTGGGAGGGAGAGTCCATTGGCTTAGCCCAGCACTGAACAGAAACATTAAAAATTGTATGACTTTGGCTAAAGATTTTGGGGCCACTGCGATTGTATCTGGAAAGCCAAAGTAACAGTTGGATGTCTCGGATACAAAACAAACTTTTTTTTAACCTATGAAACGGGATTATTTATTCTATTCTTGAAGACTGAATATTCTATTTCAACAGACTATGTACACATTTATGGCCTATGGTTTTTAGTGTTATGACTATGACTGTATTATATATGTATATGTATTATATATTCAATTTATATATGTCCAATTTAGTACATGGTCCCCTGTCCTTTCTTCTGTAACTTTGACCAAAGCATAGTCATGGGCATTTACAGTCACTGTCTTAACTGATCCGGGCAATATTACACATACTGTTGCATGTGGACATTTTGTCTGTGACACAGGCTTCACATGTGGTAGTAATGTCATATGGCAAAATAAAATGATAGATTTCCTTCACTATGTACATATTTGAATATAGGTTGACTAGAAATAAGTCAGGAAGATGGAGAAGAATGAGGTTGTGGAGTTTTCATAGCATATTAGTTTTTTTTTTTTTTACTAAGATGTCATCAAAGATCATAATTCCCTTGAGAGTTAGTGACTGACCCTATACAGTCTTCTTGTCAGAAATAACTGAAAAAATGTCAGCCTCCTCCCCAGTGAAATCTCTCTTTGTCTCATAAGAATCTCAATAATGCTATTGTTGTAGTATCTTTTTTGAATTATGTCAGAGAGTCACCAAAATCTTCTGGCACCAGATTTTGAAAAAGACAATATGCTGAACAGTGAGAAATGGAGGCGAGATGTGATTAATTGTCAAAGGAGAGAAACACAGAAGCATAATTCTTTCTTCTGACAGATGCTCCAGTCGATGACACAGAGTCAAATAATAGCATTTTTATAGAAATTTGGCCAACTGCTTTAGGCACCATCTGCT